>JAQZBX010039498.1:0-23012 GCA_029593785.1 Cabassous unicinctus
AGTTTCTCCAGGTGTGCAGGTAAGTTCTTGATTTTAGCTCTTTCTTCCCTTAATATAGGCATTCATGGCTCTAAATTTCCCTCTTAGCACTGCTTTTACTGCATCCCATAAGTTTTGATATGTTGTGCTTTCATTTCCTTCCACTTCAAGGAACTCACTGATTTTTTTTTGCAATTTTGTCCTTGACACACTAATTGTTTAAGAATTTGTTGTTCAACTTTTATATCTTTGTGGCTAATCTGTTTCTATGCCCCTTAATAATTTCCAGCTTCCTTCCTTGGGCTCAGATAAAGTACTTTGTATAATTTCAATATTTTTAAAATCTTTAAGACTTGTTCTGTAAAATAACATGTGGTCTATCCTAGAGAATTATCGATGTGCGCTTGAGAAGAATGTTCATCTTTTTGTACTTGGGTGTAGTGTTCTTTATATGTCTATCAGGTCTTGATCCTCCAACATGTTACACAAGGTCTCCATTTCTCTATTGACCCTCTCTCAAAATGTTCTGTTCAGTGGTGATAATGGTGCATTAAACTCCCCCACTAAAACTGTAGAAGAAGAATCCACCTCTCCACTTAGTTTTTCCAATGTTTTCCTCATGTATTTTGGGGCACCACAACTAGGTGCATCAATGCCCATGATTGTCCTTTCTTCTTGATGAATCATCCACTTTTTTCATATATACTATCCTTCTTAGTCTCTTACAATAGTCCTGCATTCAAAGTCTACTTTGTCCAATACCAGTATAGCTAATTCTAACATTTCCTGGTTATATTTGCATGTAAAATGGTTTCCCAACCTTTCACTTGCAACCTCCTTGCATCCCTGGGTCTAAGGTGAGCATCCCACAGACAGAATATAGATGGGTTACATACCCTTTACATTCTGCCAATCTGCACCTCCTGATTGGAGAGTTTAATCCATCAAAATTCAATGTTATCACTGTCAAGGCAGTGCTTACATAAACCATTTCTTCTTCAAGTCTATATATATTATATTTTGTTTTTATTTTTCTTTTCTCCTTTCAGTTACTCTTTACTAAAAATTGCCTTTCTACACTCTCCTCCAAAACTCCCTCTACTGTTTTCAATTTCCTTTCAATCTGCAGAACTCCCTTTAGTATTTCTTGAAGGGCAGGTTTCTTGTTGACAAACTCTCTTAATTTCTGTTTATTTGTGAATATTTTAAACTCTCCTCATTTTTGAATGACAACTTTGCTGGATATGGAATTCTTGGATTGAAGTTTCTTTTCTTTTCTTTTAGTACCTTAAATATGCACTAAATACCATGTATTTACCACTGCATTCTTGCTTCCATGGTATCAGATGAGAAATCAGTGCTTAATTTGATTGAGCCTCCCTTTTATGTAATGGATCTCTTTTCCCTTGCAACTTTCAGTATTCTGTCTTTGTCTTGGGAATTTGACAATTTGATCAGTATATGTCTTGGTGTATGCCTGTTAGGATTTATATTGTTTGGAGTGCACTGAGCTTTCTGGACATGTTCATACATGTCCCTCTAAAGAGTTGGGAAATTTTCAGGCATTATTTCCTCCAACACTCCTTATGCCCCCTTTCCCATCTTTTCTCCTTCTGGGATACCTATAATGCATATGTTTGCGTGTTCCATGTTGGTATTCAATTACCTGAGTCCCTGCTGGTTTTTTTCCCTTTTTTCCCTATCTGCTCTACTATCTATGTGACTTCAGATGTCCTATATTCAATGTCATTATTTCATTCCTCTGCCTGTTCAAATCTGCTATTATATGCTTCTAGCATATTTTTTACCTCTTGCATTGTGCTGTTCATCACCTTCAGATATGTTAACTTTTTATGTATGTTTATGATTTCTTCAGTATGTTCTTCGTCTTCTTAATATCTTTCATCTCTTCCTTCAATTCATTGTGTTGATTCATGATATTTGTTTGGACATCATCAATTACTTGTTCCACATTCTGATTCTTTTCCTGTTTTTGTTTTTGTTTTGTGTTGTTGTTGTTGTTTTAATTTGTTCATTAGATTGGGCCTTGTTTTTTTCTGTTAGTATGGCTTTTAATTTTTGTTGGTATCTAGGCATCTATTTATCATTATTGGCTTATTCAGGTGGTTAACTTCTATTTCAACTCTAGGATTTTATTTTGTTTTATTTTGTGTTAAGGGTTCACTTTGACACTTGGTTCCACTTATTCTATATCCTTGATGTTTTCCGTGTTCCCTTGAAAAAATATTAAGACCATAGTAAAGGAAAGGGAGAAGAGAAAAGGAACAATATTAATAATTTAAAAATAGGTAGAAAAGGATCCATAAAAGAGCCCAAAAATATAAGTAATAATAGCAAAAAGTCATAAAAATATAAAGGAATAAGACTAAAAGAAGGTGGAATAAAAATGAAACAAGATATAAAATACAATTAAATAACAGACCGAAAAGGTGAGGGAAAAAAAAAAGAATTCCAAACAAGAGAATGTGAAATGAAAGAAAAACAATGGCAGAGGGAAAAATGAAATAAAGATATGAAATGAAGACATTAAGGAGAAAAAATAAGGAAAAAAATAATAAGAAACAAAAAAGAGAAAAAAATAATAATCTAAGAAAAACATTCTTCCTTCTTAGGCCCCTAGGAATGGTCCTAGGCTGCCAGTGCTCATCAATCACCCTATAAACCATCCTCCACAGTTATGGTACCTGGTTTTAAGAATAAAATGTAGAATTAAAAAATAAAGTATAAATAATAAAAATAATAAATATAAAATAACAGATCATAAAACCTAAAACAAAAATATCACAGTCTATAAGTTCCCTGTCACAAGATGCCAGTTGGGTGTGTGACAACCCACTGGTTCAATCCATGTATCCTTTCTCTTAGGAGGTACCACAGATCTAGTGAGGCCAGTGTTCCTCTACTGAGCTACATCCACTTCACAGGTTAGGTAGGCTTCTGAAAGCTGATCTAGTTTCCTGGCTATCTCTTTCCCTTCAGTCAAATTGGGCTTCTAATAGTTTCCTGGCTATCTCTCCTGTCTTCCTTCTCTTCCAGGTTGTAGGTACCTGTCCACATACTGACCTAGTTTTTCTAACTCTCAGGGCAGGTGGGTGTGACAGCCTGTCTGCTCAGGACCCCCTCCCCTCTCCTTGGGGCTTCTTCAATGCTAGCTGGGGATGTTTTGTTCTGTCTGTTCCACCCACCCTATCTCTCCTCACTCTTACACTTCTCTCTCTCTGAGGTTGCTGGGTGCCAGTCCCACACTTACTTGCCCTGCAGCAACCCCACAGAGTTGTATCTTTCAATGTCCACTTGCTGGGCTGGCTATAGCTGAGTTTCAAAGGGGGCTCAGCTGGCAAAACTCACTGAAGAGAAACCACTCTCTACCCTCTTCCAGATCCCTCTTTCCCCCATGGAGGAGGGCATTCTTTCCAGTCTCAGTTGGCTGCAGTGTGCCAGGGATTTTACCAAGGCTATTTAGCCTGAGAGTGTTGTATATGTGCAATTCCCAACTGCAGAGGTGAGTAACTCACAATTTTCCTTAGGCCTCTTTTTCTCTCTGCCTCTCTCTTCTTGGTTGATGCACAGCACTCTGCTGGTCTGCACATCCTGACATCAGAACCCTCAAATAGCTTTTGTCCCTTTCTCCATGTTTCTTTTGGCGAGAGTTGAGCCCTGCCTACTTACTTAGATGCCATATTCCTGGAAGTCTATTTTATTTTTAAAGAAACCTTAGATTACATAAATGCTACATAAAAAATATAAGGAATTCCTATATGCTCCACCCCTTCCCCTCTCACACTTTCCCATATTAACAAAATCCTTCATTAGTTTAGTATATTTATTACAATTGATGAACCCTGATTGAAGTACTGCTACTAACCATGGACTATAGTTTACATTATAGTTTATACTCTGTCCCACACAGAGTTTTTTTGTAAATTATGACAAAAAATACAATGGCCTGTACCTGTCACTACAATGTCATGCAGGAGAAATCCAATGTCCCAAAAATGCTTCTATATTACACATATTCCTCCTTCTCGCATCCCTCAGAATCACTTGTGGCCACTGCTGTTACATCAAAAAGAGTTCTTCCATTGCTAGAAATATAATAAGTCAATAGTAGAATAATAATAAGTCTACTTTAGTCCATTGTACATTCTCCAGTCTTGAGGATATGGGGATGGTGATGCATACTCTGCTTCTAATTAAGAGGATTCCATGGGGCAGATGGATAGGGCTATCTTGCTAGCAGTTGCAAACATTCGATGTTCCTTGAGATGGGCATTGCCCGTCATCGTCTTCTGTGTGGGCATGCATGGGAAGGGTTTTACCTGGAGCATGCCTCTAAGATATATGACTATGTTTAAGTGTTCATTGGACATTGTTTTGGAGGTTGTAGAACCACACAATAATCCAAATAATATTTAATTCCCATCCTGAAGAGTTTTGCTAAATTCCTAAATAAGACAGCAAGAATTCCCCAAGTGCAAGGGTACTGTCTAGTGAAAGAAGGCAGACCATTATGCCAGGCCTTTGACATTGATGATTGTACTTATGAAGCTTTTCTGTGAAATTGAAACTTAGCCTAGTATTATATACTACCTAAGAATTAGCTCCTGAAAGTCTCCTTTTTGCCCAAATGTGGTCTCAATCTAAGCTAAACTCAGCATATAAATCCACTACTTTCCCATCAGCCTGGGACATGGCTCTTGGAGATAAACCACCCTGGCACCAAGGGATTATTACCAAGCACCAACTAGCAATGCATCTGGAAAAAGATCTTGGTCAAAAGGGGGAAATTGTAAATACAACTGCATTTTTATGGCTAAGAGATTTCAAAGCGAGTCAAGAGTTAATTGTAGAGGTTAGACTTACAGAAGTCTCAGCAAGATCTCATTGTCTGCCACAGTAAACAGTGCCTCAAATAGCGGGGCTCCTGAGGGCTCTAAAGATATCCAGAAACTAAAAGCAAGGCAGAGTGCAGGAATTCAGCACTCTGTTAGGGGGACTTACTTTGGAATTTATGCTCCCTAGTGTAACAGAGTTAGTTTCATTTACAGGTTCTCTATACATGGCTCTTCAGTTCCTTTTATTTGAAACTATAATTAGCACTATACTTGATAAATATATGTTCCAGAAACTTAAATCTTTGATACATCTATGTACCCTGAATTTCAGCAGAGTTACAACACCTACTTTCCAGTTCACTGAACTTACCCAGGACAATTAACAAGGAGATGATGATGGGCATAGCATTTAATAGTAGCTTAGAATTTACATGGAAAGGCATAAATGTTTACTAAACAAAAACTACACTTAACTTAATCTGTTGACTGTGTGAAAGGCCTTGAAATATTATAAATAAAAGATGTTTTGATTCAACTGGTCTGTATTTACCTTATCATCAGAAGGATTAGAAAACAGAAAATGTTGGACAAATTGAGTGATTTAATAGATGGCAAACAATAAGAAAATATTCTGTCTTATGTTAATTTAGTGGGAATATAGAGGAGGAAGTGTTTCCTCCATGCATGGTGATGTGGGGAAAAATAAATATTCCCTTCAAAATGTTAATCACAATGTTAGTCTTATCTCAGAAAGTCTCTAATAACACATCTTTCTTCTTAAAAGAAACATGAAAACAAGAAAAACAACTACAACAACATAGGAAAGAAATGGATGATTTTCTTGCATGGTTGAGACTCATTGAATGAAAAATGGACCAGGGTTCAGTTATGAAATTTATTATATGCCATTTCAGTCCAGTTTATTTATTTATTTATTTATTTATTTATTTATTTATTTATTTATTTATTTTAGGTACCTCAGGCTGGGAATTGAAACTGGGATGTTGTATGTGGGAAGCCACTGATCAAACATTGAGCCCCATCAGCTCCCCTGAATTGGTTTGTTCATTTGTTTTGCACATTTTATTTTATTTTTTTAAAAAGGTACCAGGAACCAAACCCTGGACCTCCCATGTGTGAAGCAGGCACTCAAATGTGTGAGCCACATCCATTTTCCCCATTCCCTTTTTAATTCCCTTTGAGTTTCTGGACCTGTGTTAATGACATTTTAAAATTTTAATTAAATTTATTCATTTTTACTTTTTAATTAAAATAGTTGTAAGTTTACAGAAAAAAATCATGTAAAAATTACAGCATTCCTATATAATCCCACCCCATTTTACTGACCATTTTCATTAGTGTGGTATCTCTCTTACAATTGAAATAACAATATTTAAATTAAAGAAAGAATTGCTGTAATAACTAGGGTTCATAGTTTACATTAGAGTGTATTTTTTCCAATATAACAGCTTATTATTAACACCTTGTTTTAGTGTAGTACATTTACTATTATTCAAGAAAGAATATTTTTTTATGATTGTACTAACTATAGTTCATCATTTACAATAGGGTTCACTATTTGTACAGTCCTTTGTTTTCTTTTATTCTACTAAAATATATACAAACTAAAACTTTTCCTTTGGACCACATTCAAATATAAAACTAAGTGCTGTTAATTATAAACACAATATTTTGCTACCATCACCACCATCAATTTCCAAAACTTTAAATAAATCAAAATAGAAATCCTTTGAAAATTAAGCATTAACTCCTTAGTCCATACCATGAACCCAGCCCCTGATAACCTGTATTCTAGTTTCTAACACTGTGAACTTGCTTATACTAAATGTATCCTATCAGTGAGGTCACATAATATTTATCATTTTGTATCTGGCTTATTTCACTCAACATAGTGTCTCCATGGCTCATCTATGTTGTTATATGTACTAGAACTTCATTAAGATTTTTTTTGTCTGTTGAGACATTCTATTTATTCTAGAGTCAATGAAGGTTGTTTGCGTGTTTCAAGGAATTTGTCATTTCATCTAGGTTGTCTAATTTTTTGGAATACATTTTAAAGTATCCTCTTATGATCCTTTATTTTTGTGGGATCAGTAGTAATGTACCCCCTCTCAAATCTTATTTTATTTATTTTCTGTCTTCTCTCTTTTTTTATTCCTTTGTCAGTCTGGCTAAAGGATTTTCTATTTTATTGGTCTCTTCAAGGAACCAAATTTTGTTTTTGTAAATGCTCTCTATTTTATTCTCTATTTCGTTTATTTCTGCTCTATTTTTTTTTTATTACAGAGGTGAGTTTACATAATAATCTTGCATAAAATACAGGATTCCTACATTCTACACGACCACCAAAACCTTGCATTGGTGTGGAATATTTGTTACTATTGGATGATAGCACTTTTAAAAATAATTGTACTCTTTATTTCAACAGTAATTACATTCATTACAATGGATGAAAGATTATTAGAATAGTTCTATCAACCATTATTTACATTAAGTATATTTTATTTCCCATATACAGTGCTATTATTATCACCTTGAATTAGTGTCATTTATTTTTTGTAAGTCATGTATGAACATTCTTGTACTATTAGCTATATTCCATAGACTATAATAGGGTTCACTGCATTGTACAATTCTATATTTTATCTTTTAATTTTTATCCTGGTAATATATAAATCCTAAATCACATTCACCTTTAAAGTTTTGTGTTCTTGATTTCATTCAAAATAATATGCTACCCAATAGCACTTGGTTTTACTCCCTCGTTGCCAGGGAGGCTCATCCCCGGGAGTCATGTCCCACGTTGGGGGGAAGGTAATGCATTCAAATGCTGAGTTTGGCTTAGAGAGAGGCCACATTTGAGCAACAAGGAGGCTCTCAGGTGGATGTGTGGGGTGTTTTTGGGGGTGTGGGTGGTGGGGAACATGGGAATCCCTGTAGTTTCTGAGTAATATTTGGGTAATCTAGGCACCTTTATAAAATGTATATATATATATATAATAACATTTATGTAAACAAATGCACATATATGCATATGTATTTATATATCATTTTACAAATAAAAAATAATAATAATAATAATATGCTACCATCACCACCATCCATTTCCAGACTTTGCCATCAGACTAAAAATAGAATCTGTACAAGTTAAGAATCAAATCCATATACTTTAATCACAACTTATCTCTTGGAAACTTATATTCTGGATTCTAATTCTATGAGTTTGATTATTATATTTAGTTCATAACAGTGAAATCATAAAATATTTGTCATTTTGTGTCTTTCTCTTTCTCATTTCATTCAACATAATGTCCTCAGTGTTGATCCATGTTGTTGCATGCATGAGGATTTCATTCCTTTTTACAGCTGAATAGTATCCCATCATCCCATCATATATATTAACCACATGTTATTTAACCATTCATTGGTTATGAACTCTTAGGTTTTCTTCTCTTTTGGCAATTGTGAATAATCCTGCTATGAACATTGGTGTGCAAATATCTATTTGAGTTCCTGCTTTCAATTCTTTGTGGTGTACACCTACTAGAGGGATTGAGGAGTTGGATGGTAATTCTATAGTTAGATTTCTGAGGAACTGCAGCACTGCCTTTCACAGTGGCTATACCATTTTACTTTCCCACCAACAATGAATCAGTATTCCTATTTTTTCACATATTCTCCAACACTTGTAATTTACATTTACTTAATAGTAGCCATTCTAGTGGGTGTGAAATAGTATCTCATTATTGTGGTTTTGATTTCCATTTCCCTAATACCTAACAATACTGAATATCTTTTCATGTGCATTTAGTCACTTGTGTATCCTCTTTGGAGAAATATCTATTGCCCATTTTTAAATTGGATTGTTTTCCTTCTTATTGTTGAGTTTTAGGATTATTTTATACATTTTCAAAATTGAACCCTTATCAGATATTTGTTTCCAAATATTTTCTTCTATTGGGAAGGTTGTCTTTTCATGTTTGAGATAATGTCTTTTGATGCACATTTTTCTTTATTTTGATGAAGTCCCATTTGTCTATTCTTTCCTTTTTTGCTTGCACATTGGGTGTAAATTCTAAGAAACCATTGCTTAATCTAAGATCCAAAAAATGCTTCCCCACATTTTCTTCTAGGATCTTTATAATCTAGATTAATATCTTTAGGTTTTTTATCTATTTTTGAGTTAATTTTTGTCTATGTTTTGATGTAGGGGTTCTCTTTCATTTTTCTCCATATGGATGTCCAGTCTCCCAGCACAATTGGTTGAAGAGATTTCTTTCCAAATTGAATGCACTTGGTAGCCTGTCAAAAAAGGACCATAAGCATGAGGGTCTATTTCTGAATTCTGAATTCAATTCCATTGATCTTTATGTCTATATTTGTGCCAGGACCAAGCTGTTTTGTTAACTGTAGCTGTGTCATAAATTTAAAGTCAGGAAGTGTGAGCCCACCAACTTCATTCTTCATTCTCAAGAGGTTTTGGGGGCATTCAGGGTCCTTTCTTCTTGCAAGTACATTTGATATTTGGTTTTCCATTTCTGAAAAGGAGGCTGTTGGAATTTTGATTGTGATTGCTTTGAGTTTATAAATTGTTTTTTGTAGAATTGGTATCTAACAATATTTACTCTTCTGATTCATGAGAAAGGAAACTCCTTCCACTTATTTACATCTTTGATTTCTTTCAACAAATTTTTACTGTTTTCCATGTATAAGACCTATACATTCTTGGATAAATTTATTCCTAGTTATTTGAATCTTTACATTGGTATTATAAATGGATTTTCTTACTCAATTTCCTCCTCAGACTGATCATTGTTAGGGTAAGCAAACACTACTGATTTTTTAACAAATCAATTTTATTGGCATATATTAATAAATCCATCCAAAATGTACAATCAATGGTATTTGATATAATAACCTAGTTGTGCATTCATTGCAACAATCATTATTAGAGCATTTAGATTATTCCTGTAATAATAATAATAATAATAAAATGAAAAACAAACAAAAAACTCATCATATCTCAAATCTCTCTATGCTTCCCTAGTCATACATAGCGACTATTCAGTTTCCATCTCTCTCATTTATTTGTATATACATTTTGTAAAAACAAACTTATATGTTAAATATGATGTTTATAAACCTAAGGAAAAAATGGCTAATGTAGGTACTGCCTTGACAGTAATAGCATTGAATGCAAATAGATTAAACTCTCCAATCAAAAGACATAGATTGGCAGAATGAATAAGGAAACATGACTCCTTTATATGTTGTCTACAAGAAACTCATCATAGACCTAATGATGCAAGGACATTTCATGTGAAAGGTTGGAAAATGATTTTATGTGCAAACCAAAAAAGGGCAGGAGTAGCTGTAGTAATATCAGGGAAAATAGACTTTAAGTGCAAAATTATTTTAAGAGAAAAAGAAGAACACTATATATTAATAAAAGTAGTAATCTCTCAAGAATAAAGAAAAGTTTATAATATTTATGCACCTAACCAGGGTGCCCCAAAACACATAAGGCAAAAAATAGAAAAACTAATGGGAGAAATAGATGACTCTAAAATCATAGCAGGTGTCTTTAATACACCATTAACAACATTAGACAAAACATCTCAACACATGTTTTGATAAAGAAATAGAGAACTTGATTCTAGAGAATGTTAGAGAAACTAGACCTAATAGATATATACAGAACATTATACCCAAATACAGTAGGGTATACATTCTTCTTGAGCATACCTGGATCATTTTCCAAGATAGACCAAGTGCTCAGTAACAGAACAATTCTCAAATAATTTAGAAAGATTGAAAATACATGAAGCAATTTCTCTGACCAAAATGGAATGAAGCTAGAAATTAATAAGAGGCAGAAAATCAGAGGCACAAAGATAAGAAGGTAACAAAACACTGTTAAACAATCAGTGGGTCAAAGAGGAAATTGCAAAAAAAAACAATTACCTCAAAACAAATGAAAATGAGAACACAACATATCAAAATATATGGGATGCAGCTAAAGCAATACTCAGAGGGAAAATTATAGACATAAATGCTTATATTAAAAAAGTGTAAAGAGCTAAAATCAAAGACCTAACTGCACACCTGGAGGAACTAGATAAAGAAAAACAAATTAATCCCAAAGCAAGCAGCAGGAAAGAAATAACAAAGATTGGAGTAAAACTAAATGTAACTGAGAAAAAAAGCAATGCAATAGAAACAAGCAACAAAATGAAAGCCTGGTTCTTTGAAAAGATTAATAAAATTGACAAAACCTTAGCTAGACTAACAAAGAAAAAATATAAAAATATAAAAAAAATTAGAGAGGGACTATCACCACTGATCCCACAAAAATAAAGTGTCTCACAAAAATAAAATGTATCATATAAGGATTCTTTGAAAAATTGCATATCAACAAGAGAGATAACTTAGATGAAATGGAAGATTTTCTAGAAACACACAAGCAACCTACATTTCCAGAAGAAGAAACATAAGAACTCAACAGAACAACACAAATAACAAGACTATTTGTTGTTTTTATTTGTTTTTTAGTAATCAAAAACCTACCAACCAAGTATAGCCCAAGTACAGATGACTTCAAGGGTGAATTCTACCAATCATTCCAGAAAAAAATAATACTAATCCTGCTTAAATTTCTCCAAGAAATATAAGTGGAGGTGTTTTAAATTAGGAGATTGACTATATTTAGACTTTAGGACTTTAGTTACTTTTATTGAGATAAGCTCGCGGGCGTCTGTAGCACACCTCATGCAGGAGAGAACTGTAGCCACGAGGTTTTAAAATGG
This sequence comes from Cabassous unicinctus, assembly GCA_029593785.1. Classification (NCBI taxonomy): domain Eukaryota; kingdom Metazoa; phylum Chordata; class Mammalia; order Cingulata; family Chlamyphoridae; genus Cabassous; species Cabassous unicinctus. The sequence continues at coordinate 11,663 of JAQZBX010039498.1, forward strand.
CTCCCTTTTATAGGGGGTTGCTGTCGCAGTTTGCAAGCAAACAGGATGGACAGAAGCAGATTGTGGCGGTTAGCTAGCATTTGCATGACATTGGTATGTAAGTTTCTGATAACTTGGGACACAGTTGAGAAGTTTTTGAAAGGTTGCTCAAGGGAGAGGAGGTTATGTGCTTCCCAGAAAGGATACTCAGGGAACAATAGAAAGTTTTTTTTTTCTAAGTTACTTTGGGTAGGCTAATTTGGAGCTAGAGCACAACATTCCCCACTTCTTTAGTTAGTGGGTTAAATTATTGACTCATCATAGTGGTCTTTATTTATTGGCAAGTGTTGGTAGGACTGGGTTAATACCATTAGTTTGACAGATTGGACTTGGTCCTTGACAAAAGTTACAAGTTTATTGATAATGATAGGGCTACAAGTGAGGCCCAAAAGTAATAATATGAGAGGGCCTGTTAAAGCCAAAATTAAGGTAGTTAGCCATGGAGACTAATTGAAAAGGTTTTGAAACCAAGACTTAGGGGGTTGTTTTTTAGTTTTTTTTCTTTGAGTTTTTTTTTTTGCAGTTCTTGCATGGATTGTTTAATAATTTCTGAATGGTTTGCATAAAAACAACAGGTTTTTCTGAGGGCGGCACATAAGCCCCCCTGCTTTAGAAATAGCAAATCTAGTCTTTTTTTGTTTTGTATAGCTACTTTTGCTAAGGAATCAACTTGTTTTTTAAGATACTGTACTTGGGTCTGCAGGAGAGCGACATCAGCAGAGAAAGTAGCTGAAAGTTTTTTAATATTAGTATCAGAAGTAATTATGGCCGCAGCTCCTATGGCTGCTGAACCCGCAATCCTTAAGGTGGCTAAGATAGGGATTAGGATTGGAGTTTTTTTTTTGTAGTTTAAGATGTTGATTCTGAGCTAGGAAGTGGGTAGTACCTGAGGGTCCAGCATATAGGTAAACCTGGGGAATTATATAAACACTAATACATAAGTCAGAAGCATTACTAGGGGCAATATAGCGGGTGATACCAGATGAGCAGGCAAACCAGGTACCGTTGGGGGTGATTAAGGTTCAAGTGGATCTTGAAGCAGTAAGGGGGACCGTGTTTAGGCAATTGTTTTTATAGGGTGAGTTGTCTATGGAGTAGCTGCCGCTGATGAAACAAATCCCTTGTCCTTGGAGATCGCTGAGGGTGAGTGTTCCTTGATGAGAACAATCAGACAGGTTACCAGCCACAAAGTCGTTGTTATTAGAGTAGGAGATGTTCTGGGGGGCAATTTTTTCCATCAGGTTGGCACCAATTCCCACATAATATGGTAGTGCCGGATCGATGCAGAGCCAACACTTAATGGTGATGGCAGGCTGAGTTTTATTTAGAAGGGAGAAAACAGAGTCTAACATAGTTAGCAAAGAATTACTAAAGGAGTTCAATGGATGCGATGGCGCTGGGAGTTGGAGAAAGTTAAGGCTGGTGTTAGGCATGGATACATTTATTTGGGAGGTGGCATTCTTAATTTTATTGTTTAGGGTCAATGAGGGGTTCAGGATCAGGTTAGGTTCAACAGGGTGTCTAATTGGGAGCCCTGATTTAGATTTAGTAGGTTTATTCTTAGGAATCTAGGGAAGTTTCTGTACAGTGAACAGAGTTACGGGGTCTTGGCCATGGGCATATAGGCACAGACCCCAAGTTCTACCAGTAGCCCTTTGGGGATTAGAGGGGTTTTTAATGGTCAGAGTAACAGGATTGCAAGTCTGGTTATTACAGTTAGGATGGGCTTTCCAATTTTGCATAGGTGGATTAAAAGTAGTTTTTTGGAGGAGACTCAATTTGGGGTTAGTTCCTCCTCCAGGAGTCCATCTTAATGCTAAGGTTTTGCAATTCCTAAGCTTTATAATAGTAATTGGTAATAGACCCACAACGCCTCCTCTTTTGTCTTGTGGGGCGTTCAGGGCAAGCATAGTGCTGGGTATGCCATAGTACCTGGCTGGTTTTACCCTTGTCACATTTTATGGCATCTAATTGGGCATTGGTGAGAGAGTTACGTGCCAAGGCATAATGAGGAGCTTCTATTCTGGATCTCTCTCCAATCTTATGGTGGCAAAGGTCATCATTGAAGAATTGAGAGAAATCGGTGGTGAGGGTTACCTGTGTAGTATTAAAAGTTGCATTAGTAGCTATATGTTTTCCATCTCTGGTTCGAATTAGGACCCATTGGTATTTGGTGGGAATGAAGGAGGTAAAAGTAGCAAGTAGACTAAGGCTTAGGAGGAAAAAAATCTGAGTCGGAGTGGGTCTTTGCCGTCTGGTCTGACCTCCCATTTTTTGGGGATTTGGTTAGGGTGTGCCTTTTTTATCTGAGTATGGTGCAACCAATGGCGTTTCTTTGTTACTTTAACAGCTGTTGGAGTTGAGAGGATTATTAGAAAGGGTCCTTTCCAGGTGGGCTCTAAAGTTTCTTTGTTGAATTTTTTAGTTTAAACCCAGTCCCCAGGCTCTTTGTTAGTTGTTGGAAGCTGAGCATCCTCTGGTTGTCTTTTCTGCTGGGCTAGAAGGCGTGCTTTCTTCCATATGAGGTTGATAGCCTGTAAGGACTTGAGAAACTTTTGGTTAGTTAAGTTACTTAAGTGGTCTAAGTATAACTTGGGGATTATGGGAGGTGGTATTCCATAGATTATTTTAAAAGGGGTTAAATGTTTTAAATAAGGGGTACATCTGGTTCTTAGTAAGGCGAAAGGGAGAAGACTTACCCAACTTTCTCCCGTCTCTAGTTTTAATTTAGTTAAAGTTTCTTTTTAAGTTCTATTCATTTTCAGTCTATTTTAAGTGCCTTAGCTAGAATTATGGATATCTTGGCTATGAAAGCCGGGCCATTGTCGGACCCCAATGCCAAGGGTAAGCCAAATTGTGGGAGGATTCCTGTTAGGAGGTGTCTGGTGACTATATTGGCAGTCTCATACTTGGTGGCAAAAGCTTCAGTTCATCCGGAGTAAGTATCTATAAAGACCAGGAGATATTTATAGCCATATTTGCTTTTTCCAATTTCAGTAAAATCTAATTCCCAATGTAGTTCTGGATCATGACCTCTGATTTGGACCCCTACACTGGGAGAGATTGGGGGCCCTGGGTTGACCTGAGCGCATGATGAGCAATGGGTTACCTCTGAGTTGGCGATGGTCTTCAGATCTGGAACATAGAAATGTTTATTAATCAGAGCAATTAGTTTCGAGGTACCAAGGTGGGTGCTATAATGGAGGTCCCGGACTAGGGCAATGCCTAATGTTTTTGGCAGCAGCAGGCACCCGTCGGGCAATCGTTGGCAAGATCTAGCCTCGGTGGTGCAATTCAGTTTTCGGCCCAATTTTTGTTCTTCTTGGTTATAGCTAGGAGAAGTAGGTAGGCTTCGTTGGGGAAGAAGTGGCAAGATTTCAAGTGGTTTCACTTCCTCTAACGCTACCCGCTTTGCAGTTAGGTCTGCAAGATCATTCCCCTTTTTGGTGCTACTTGGCTGGGTCTCATGCCTTTTGCAATGGATAATGGCTACCTCCTTAGGTAGCCATACAGCTGCTAAGAGAGCTAAAATCTCTTGTTTATTTTTAATTTCCTTTCCACCCGATGTTAAAAGTCTTTTTTTCTGGTAGAGGGCTCCATGTACCAGGGCAGTTGCAAATGCATACCGACTGTCAGTATAGATATTGACTTTTTTACTTTTTGCTCAGTGAAGCGCCTGGGTCAGAGCAATTAGTTCTGCTTTCTGGGTGGAGGTTCCTTGGGGCAAGACCTGTGACCAGAACACTTGATATTTTGTGGTCACCGCTGCGCCTGCATATCTTAGTCCATCTATCAGGTAACTGCTTTCATCAGTATAAAGCTCATAGTCTGGGTTATCTAGGGGAGTATCCTGAAGGTTAGGCCTAGACCCAGTGATAGCCTCTAAAATGTCCAGGCAATTATGGAAAATTTCTCCATTATTAGAATCTGGCAGCAGAGTAGCTGGGTTGAGAGCCGTGGACTTAGAGAAAGTGACTTGAGGAGGATTCGGTAGCAGCATCTGATATTGAGTAAGACGCACATTTGAAATCTAGCGGTCAGGTGGGGACCTAAGGAGGGCCTCAGTGGTGTGGCCCCCAATAATCTGCAAGTACTGGCCCAGGGTCAATTTCTGTGCCTCCTTGACAAGAAGGGCAGTTGCAGCTATCGCTCTTATGCATGATGGCCATCCTGCAGCTATAGGGTCTAGTTGCTTGGAGAGATAGGCCACTGGGCGTTTCTAAGGCCTTAAGGTTTGAGTGAGGACCCCCTTGGCAATCCCCTTCTTTTCAGCTACAAACAGCTGAAAAGGTTTCGTGATGTTAGGTAGGGCTAAGGCAGGGGCTGAGGCTAAGGCTTGCTTGAGCGCAATAAAGGCCTGTTCTTCTTTCCGAGTCCAATGAAGGTTAGGGTCCTTTCTGCCTGTGCAGGCATATAAGGGTTTCACAATTTCAGCAAACCCGAGTATCCAGAGCCTGCAGTAGCCTACCACCCCTAGAAATTCCCGTACCTGGCGCTTGGTTGGAGTTGGGATATTCAGGATATCTTTTATCCATCCTAGAGATAGGGTTTTCTTACCTTCTTCCAGATGGTAGCCCAAATATGTGGTCTTTTGTACGCAGATCTGAGCCTTTTTCATGGATACCCGGTAGCCGAGGCGTGCTAGTTCAGAGAGCAGTTCCTTGGTGGCAATTAGGCAATCTTTTTTTGATGTTGCTGCAAGAAGGAGGTTATCTATATATTGCAAAAGAGTTACCTGAGGGTGGGATTCTCTGAATCCCAGGAGGTCTTGGCTCAGTGCTTCATCAAAGATGTTTGGACAGTTCTTGAATCCTTGTGGGAGTCTAGTCCAGGTTAGCTGGCTTGAAAATCCCCCTTCGGGGTCCATACATTTAAAGGTGAAGATGGGTTGGCTCTGAGGTGCCAATGGTAAGGTGGAAAAGACATCTTTTAGGTCCAGTACAGAGTAGAAAGTTCATCCTGGAGGCAGAGAGCTCAGAAGGGTATAAGGATTAGACACAGTGGGATGAATGGTTTCAACCCTCCTATTGACTTCCCTTAAGTCCTGTACAGGTCTATAATCTCCAGTCCCTGGCTTTTTTACTGGTAGAAGTGGGGTATTCCAAGGTGATTGGCAGGGAGTTAGTATCCCCACTTCTTTTAATCTCTTGATATGTTTCTTTATGCCTTCCCTTGCCTTCTGAGGTATAGGGTATTGCTTGACTTGAATGGGGAGAGCAGTACTCATGAGTTGCACAATGATAAGAGGTTGATGCAAAGCCAATCCTGGTGAGTTGCTCTCTGCCCAGACCCTGGGGATTTCAGTAAGTAATTTTTGGATATAACCTTATCCCATAGCCTCTTTGGGCTCTTGTTTAAATAGAATATATTCTTTGGAGATAGGGACAGTTAACATAATTGATTGAGGGAGCTGATCTCCCAGTTGCAAAATTGTCTCCCCATCTTTAAAGGAAATGGTTGTCTTTAATTTCTGCAGCAAATCTTGGCCTAAGAGGGGGTATGGGCATTCTGGCATTACTAAGAAGGAATGGGTAATAGTACCCCTTTCCTAAGTCAGTAATTCGGGCTTGAGTCCATGGGTAAGATTTAGGTTTTCCTGTTGCACCTATGATAGAAGTCTTCTGGGATGAAAGTTACCCAGTTGTCTTTTGGAGAACTGAAAATGTGGCCCCTGTGTTTATTAGGAATTCAGTTGACTTCCCTTCGACTGTTAGCTTTATCATGGGTTCCTGGGGGCCAAGCTTGAAGGAACCCTGACCCCCTCAATCTTCAGTTTCTATTAAGAGGCGGACAGGTTCCTTAGGTTCCTGAACCTTTTTGCTTATCAACTGAGGACAATCCTTTTTTCAGTGCCCCATCCCTTTGCAAAAGGCACATTGGTTCCTTTTTAGGTCTCCTCTCTCTGGCCGCCCCTTGGGAAGATGGGGTCTCCGGGTTGGTGGGGCCAACAAGATTTGCGAGAGCTGCTTAGTCTGCTCTCGAATGGGATCCTCTCTATTTTGAAAAACTTTCTGAGCTATTTCTATCAGTTCACTTCTAGCTTTTCCTTTAAACCCTTTTTGCTTTTGAAGTTTCTTTCTAATGTCTGGGGCTGACTGAGAGACGAACGCCATGTTTACCATTCATCTATTATTTTCATCTTTTATGTCTAAGGGAGTGTACATTCGATATGCCTCTAACAATTTCTCTAAGAAAGCAGCCAGGGACTCATCCTTACCCTGCATGACTGTGCTAACCTTAGTTAAATTAGTAGGCGTTTTAGCTGCTGCCCTTAGACCCCTGAGTAGAGACTGGTGATAGTGGCGCAAGGCTGTTATCTCTACATCAGTGTTAGGGTTCCAACGAGGTGGACTCGAAGGGAGTGATTCTTCCAATTCATCCCGCCTAGTTTGGGAGTCCCCTTCATTGTCCCCCAAGATAATTTTAGCAGCCTCCCGATGGATTCTCTCTCTCCTCAGAAGTGAAAAATGTCTGTAAAATCTGGCAATTATCCTAGGTAGGCTGATGGGTGTGGAAAATAGCTTCTAAAAGCAAAATTAGCCTCTGGGGGTCCTCTGAAAAAGGAGGGTTCTGGTGTTTCCAATTATAGAGGTTAGAGGTGGAAAATGGGACATAAATCATCCGAGTATGGCCCGGAGGTGCCCCTGGTTGAGGAGGAACTTCCCTGAGTGGCAACAGGGGCACTGAGGAATCAGGCCCTGGTGGAGGGGGCTGATAGGGAGTTCCCCTTCTCATGTGGGGAGGACTCTGGACCTCCCCTTAGGGCGAGCGCCCTGGGGCCTGTTGCTGCGAGGGAGTTCTTGGGTAAGGTGGGAGGTCAAACAGGCTTTCAGTTATATTATCAGTTTCCCCCAGCAGAACAAGATATAAACGGGGTTTCTGTTTTTCTAATTTCCCATCTTTTTTCTCTTTCGGGGGATCCCGTGCCCCTCGAGGTTTGGGGGCAGTCACTAAAATGGTTTTTCCCCCTACCCTTGCATACATATCCCCCTTCCTCAATTTCTGGCATTTCTGGATATAATCTGCTTTATTATGCACAATGTCAATCCAAACATCTATATAAACCCTCTGGTCGGGGTGGGGAACCCCATAAACAACGGACCGTATAGCAAACAACAGAGATAAATCAAACGAGCCTTCTGAAGGCCAATCTACTTAGAAGGCTGGCCATTCAAGTTCACAGAGGATCCGTAGGAAGCCTGGATCTGCTGGCTTCCCATAATCATAGGATCTCTTAAAGAAATCAGAAAAGTTAGCAAGAATGTATTCAAGAGGAGTCCGCCGAGTGGATTTTCCTTGTCCCATCCTGTTAGGGTTGAAACAATTAAAACACCAAGAAACACTGAACGTTAATAGACAGACAAACAAAACACTGGAGACTAGTCTTACTTTCACTCACACAGCCAAGTACTAAAGTGAAACCTAACAGTTTCCAAAATCAGGAGAGGGCATCCCGACTCTGATTCGGGGAGTGCAGTACCGCGGCGTCCCTCCTGCAACAGCCCCACAAATGCTCCGGAGCCAACACAAAAGGGAAAATCCCTTACCAGATTCCTCGAGGCCACAATCCTAGTCCGAATCTGATCACAAATCGAAAGCAAAGGTGAGGAAGTGGAGGCACTTCCTGCTTGGTCTGAGGAGGTCGACCCCAATTAAGGGGGACCTCGAGGTGAATCTCGCTGGGGCCTCCAAATGTTCTAACCCAGCAGATTGACCACACTCAGACTTTAAGACTTTAGTTACTTTTATTGAGCTAAGCCCGCGGGCATCTGTCGCACACCTCACGCAGGAGAAAACTGCAGCCCCGAGGTTTTAAAATGGCTCCCTTTTATAGGGGGTTGCTGTCGCAGTTTGCAAGCAAACAAAATGTACAAAAGCGAATTGTGGTGGTTAGCTAGCATTTGCATAACTTTAATATATAAAGTTCTGATAACTTAGGACACAGTTAAGATGTTTTTGCAAAGTCGCTCAAGGGAAGAGAGGTTATGTGCTTCCCAGATAAAACACTCAAGGAACAATAAAAAGTTTTTTTTTCTAAGTTATTTTAGATAAGCTAATTTAGAGCTAAAGTACAACAGAGGGAACATAGTACAATTTATTCTATGATGCCAAAATCAGCCTAATACCAAAGCCACATATAGATGCCACAATAAAATAAAACAACAGACCAATCTCTCTAATAAATCTAGATGCAAAAATCCTCAACAAAACATTGTAATCATTTTCAACAACACATGAAATGAATTATACACCATGATCAAGTGGGTTTTATGCAAAGAATAATAGATCAGAAAAATAAAATCAGATGGTCATCTCTGTTGGTGCAGAAAAATCATCTCTATTGTAGAAAAAGCATTTGACAAGAAAAAAGCATGCTATCTTTTTAATTATTTTCTTATTTTTAAAGAAGATTTAGATTACAGAAATGTTACATAAAAAATATAATGTATTCCCATATGCTCTACTCCTTGCCCCTCCCATACTTTACCACATTAACAACATCCTTCTTTAGTGTGTTATATTTGTTACAATTGATGAACACATATTGAAGCATTGCTACTAACCATGGACTACAGTTTACATTACACTTTACACGCTGTTCTGCACAATTTTTTTAGTTATGATACAATATACAATGATCTGTATCCATCACTGCAATGCCATGCAGGACAAATCCAATGTCCTGAAAATGCCTCCATATTACACCAATTTTCCCTCCCCCATCCCTCAGAACCTCTGGTGGCCATGCCTTTACATCAATGATAAGAGTTATTCCATTACTAAAATAATAAGTCAATAGTAGAATAATAATTAGTCTACTTTAGTCCATTTATCATTCCCCAATCTTGAAAATTGGAGAATGGTGATGTCCACTCTGCTTCTAATTGAGAAGCAGATGGATAAAAATATCTTACTTGCAGTTGCAGAAACTCACTAAAGATGTTGCAACTCTGCTGAAATTCTGGAATCAACTGACACATGGATGGACCAAAGATTTAAGTCTCTGGGAAGTATATTTATCAAGAATAGTGCTAATTAAATGTTCACGTAAAAGGGACAGAAGAGCCATGTGCAGAGAAACTATAATGAGTCTAACACCGTTACAATGGGGAGCATAAATTCCAAAGTAAGGCCCCCAAGACAGTGCCAAATTCCTGAGATTTCCGCCCTGCTTATAGGTTCTGTAGATCTTTAGAGCCCTTAGGAGCACCCCTTCTTGAGGCACTGTTTACTGTGGCAGACAATGAGATCTTGCTGAGACTTGCATAAGCTTAATCTCTGGAATGACCTCTCAACTCACTTTGAAATCTCTTAGCCATAAAAACTCATTTTATTTACTATTTTCCCCTTTGGTCAAAGTCTTTTTCTAAATGCCTTGCTAGTTGGAACCTGGTAATAACTACTAGATGCCAGGGTGACTCATCCCAGGGAGTCATGTCCCACACTGGGGGAAACTTAGTGTGTTTATATGCTGATTTTGGCTTAGAGAGAGGATTCTTTGAGCAATAAGGTGGCTTTCAGGAAGTAATTATTAGGCAGTATAGAATACTGAGCTAAGTTTCAATTTCACAAGAAAAGGTTCGTAAGTACAAACATCAATGTCAAGGACCTGGCATAATGGTCTATCTTCCTTCACTAGACATTGCCTTGTACTCAGGGGATTCTTGCTTTCTTATTAGAGAATGTAGCAGTACTCCCTAGAATGGGAATTCAATATTAGTTCAGTTATTATGTAGATCTCCACCCACCAAGACAATGTCTTATTAACACTTGAACATATTCATATGTTAGAGGTATAAAAGCATCTTTTCTTATTTAAAAAATAACCTTCAAAATATAGGAATAGAAGAAAACTTTCACAAGATGATAAATGCTATATATGAAATATCCACCACTAACAGCAAAGTCAATGGTGAAATGCTAAACTATTTCCTTCTAAAATCTGGAACAAGGCAAAGAATGCCCACTGTTATTACTCTCATTTAACATTGCAATAGAAGTACTTGCTCAAGCACTTAGATTCCATTTTTGTAATCTAAAGCTTCTTTAAAAACTAAGAAAATGCAAAACAAGACAAAAATACTTGACAGCAAAAAAAGGCAAAATAGTTACCATTATTATAATCCCAAATTAATATTCTCTACTTATGCATTTATTGAAAAATTCCAGAACACCTTTTCAAATTGCAGTTAGATGGCTTTATAATGTTTTCAGTAAGTTATATATTGAGTTGGCCAAAGAGAATTTTAGAGTGCTTAGTATCATGCCCTATCCATGTTGCAAGGCTTCAAGTTTATAATGGAATGCCCATTCTTCTAGCATCTTTAGAAAAACATTCAAATTGCGATGTGGATTCATAGTATTCCATCTACTGAAAGATGCTAAAAATGAAGATAAAATAGGGCAGAATACCAAAGAAGACAGTAATTTCCAATTCTGAAGAGGTAGATTTTTTTCTCTGATTATGGCAAAGAGCTCTTCAAGGCACATATTTTATGTAATTGTTAACATATTTTAAAAATGCTCGTGACCTTTTCCAAATGCCAAGGCTGTCAAAGAATTGTTTGCAAATTTTGTTTAATAGCACCCTTCTGTTCTTATGAGGTAATACTGAGTGTCTTGGGCATTTTTGACATTAACTTTCTAACAATTGTGTTTGGGATATACTTAATAGAGGCTACCTTGAATATATGTCTGTGTTTTCTGTCACTTCAATGGCTATTTAAATTATTTTTAGCTATGTTATTTTAGAAAGGGCTTCTGATATGCTACTGCTTACATTGACCACTTACTGCCTTTGTGTTCTATAGGACTTTTGTTATGTGAATATGAAAAATAAGGTGCATGGAGATAAAAGATAGAAACATAAGAGACAGAGGTATGGCTGTGCATAATTATTTCAATTATAAGACATGCAAAATTTAAGTATAATAATGGCAATTCTTTTACCTTATAAATTAAATATTAGAGTTTCATGTAAGTAAATCTAATATAGAGTAAGTCCATGGCCAAATTGTCTTTATTGTGCAGACTTTAGAAAAATAGAAGGCACAGAACACATTGAGTAGTCTATAACATGCTCTTGGAAGAGGCTTGTACATATGAGGAAGTTTAGGCTTCTTCCTTATTTTCCTTAGCTTGCTTCACTTTGTGGCAACACTGCCCTAGTTTTCAGAATACCTTTAATTTTCTCAACATTCTTTCCAGTATCCACACCCAAAACCTTACCAAGAATAAAGGACATATTGGATGTTAATGCAAAAAGAAGAAATCCTACCCTTTTAAAGTTCCCATATATACCACTCACACA
>JAQZBX010039499.1:0-23012 GCA_029593785.1 Cabassous unicinctus
TTTTTTTTTTTTTTTTTTTTTACATATCTTGCCATAACCTACAAATTTGTGCAGAAGAGTGTAAACTACAATGTAAATTATAATCCATGCTTAGTGGCAATGCTCCAAAATGTTTTCATCAATTGTAACAAATGTACCACACTAATGAAGGATGTTAATGTGGGAAAATGTGGGAGGTGTAGTGAGCAGGGCATATGGGAATCCCCTATATTTTTATGCAACATTTATGTACTCTAAATATCATATATATATATATATTCCAGGCTACAAAACAGCCTGTAGAGTATAAGCCCTGCTTTTTAAACATTTTATTTTGAATTAATTTCAGATGTACACAAAAATTGTAGAAATAGGCCACAATGGTCCCATTTTACCCTATCAGATTCCCCATTTGTGGGTATTTCTGAAATATGTCACAGACACGATGCTCCATAGCTCCTTAATACTCCAGTGTATCTTTTCTATATACAAGATATCCTTCCAGGTAATTGCAATATAACCATCAAAACCAAGATATTAACATTGATCCAGTATTAACATCTATCTGATCCTCAGATGCCATTCAACTTTTCTCATTTTTCTTTATATTTTAAAATTATAGTTCTACGTATATTTTCCTAAAAGAAAAATCAGACAATAAATCACAAAAATGCCTCCACCTCTGCATCACCCCCAAAATCCAAGGCCTAGGCCCAGGGTCAACAGTTAGGTCTTCAGCCTTCAGGCATTGTTCTGTGCCACACACATAGGACTGTAGTTGACAGCTCCCCTTCACACCCCTCATCCCCCATCCCACACACGTTTTTCTAATCCAAACTTGCTTTTCTCTCATAAAAAATGATGTTATTGGAGATCATTGTGTTAATAATGATCTTACCCTTTTTTTACATTAATTTTTAATTAATTTAAATTAAATTGGAACTTAATTCTAATGATTCTTTTCCTGTGTCTTAAAAATAATCTGCTGCACAACCATTCCACAGTGTACGTGGATACACCTAGCCAGATCCTTGATTGTTCCGTGTTTTGCCTCCATCAAAAACACTCCAATGACCAACACTGGCTGATGCATGTGTATTCTCCTTTGATCACCTACTATGGTGACTGAGGTGGCATTAGCATTTAGATGCTAAAGACATCTTGCCAAACTACCTCCAGCAAACTCTTTACTCGGTTTTCCTCCCAATGCCAAGAGAAGGCCTGTTTCTCCACAGGGCCTTCAATACTAGTAATTTCCCCTCCCTTTATAAAGAAAATTTGATGGTAACTCCATATGCTTTTCCATTTTCTCCACTGCTGAAGTTAACTATATCTTCAATTCTGAGGAATGAAAAAATGATATTAAAGTAGTTCTTTAGCATAGTGGCAGCCATAGTTAAGTGCTTCATAAATGGAATCTATTTGCATCTGTCTTGATCATTTTTCTGTGCTTTGTTGAAAGCTAGCATTCAATATGTGGTCCTACTTCTATGAGAGTTCTCTGATTTATTTCATTATTTATACATTTAGTTAAAAAAAACCAAAAAACAAAAAAGCACCTACTATGCCAAGCAGACATTGTTTTAGGTGCTGGGGAGACAGCAGTAAACAGTCTGTTCTCCTGAAGCTCACATCCTAGGACAGACAATAAACAAGTTCATACTGCCATTATTATTGTTGCGGTCTACACAGGTAGGTCTGGCAGGAAGCAATCCCTGTTTAACAGTGGTTAAAGGGTGTGCAGGAAGAGGGGAGAGAAAGATGAAAGGAGGGTAAGGAATTTGATAATTGTTAAAACAGAGTGATGATACATGGGCATTCATTATGCTCTTATCTACTTTAGTACATTTTGGAATTTTCTATAATTAAAAAAAAAAGTTAGTGGATCACTGCCTAGGGAGATTTTCTTCTCTTTGCTGGACTGCACCTTCCATTGTCTCTGGGATGAAAATTTCTTTTTCTCCCACTAGAAGGTAGAGGAATCATTTTTCAAGTCAACGCCCTGAGGAAGAGAAGTTGTCTGTGGGGGACGCCATTCTATTCAGAGACTTAGAAGAGTGCATGCAAAGTGTTGAAACTGGGGAACAGATAAGGGCTGGGTATGAGATGATGATATTGGGGAATTATTACTGTTAATTTTCTTAGGTGTGCCAGCAGCAGGGTGATTTTTGTGAGAACACTTCTCTTCCCCTTTATTTGTAAGAGATGCATACTTAAGTATTCAGTCTATTGTTTACTTTAAAATACTTAATATATCCAATAGTGTAGAACTAACAAGGTCTAAGTGATGAGAACGTGCGTTTCTTCTCGTCTCTACACTTTTTTGAGCGTTTTTTTTTTTTTTAATTTTAATAATAAAAGGCTTAAAATATTACATCTTTCTCTTAAAGTACAATTATCATTATTGTAATGGAAAGAACTCTCCCACCCGTCTGCCCCAGCCGGGATGGAGCCGCAGACTTCTTGCCCTCTGTACCTTCAGGCTCCTCGACCTCGTCCCCGGCTCCCAGTGGATCTACTGTCAAAGACTCCAGCCTCCCCGCCATTTTCCAACGCAGGGCTTGTGCGTGCGCCTTGGCCAGTGATTGGTCCAACCCACGCGAGGGCAGAAATGCTCCACAGGACGCATGCGTGCAGCGCACATTCACACCTATCAGTTGACCCCGGTGAAGGTGTGTGTGGGTGGGGGCGGTATTCAGCTCTGGGCAAGCGCGTAGCACCAGCATCCCTGATTGGTAGTCAGCGCATATGACCAGGACTCAGGTTAGAGAGAAGAGCAAAAGCAGGATACTGGCCGGTTAAGGAGTGAGTTTAGTAAACACATGTACACCCTCTGGGGAGGTCTCTCCTACTTCAGGGCATTTATGTGGTGAAAGGCTGGGGCAAGTATGCACATGCCATAGGGTGGTACATAAGAGTTCCAGTCCTTTTTTTGTTCACAAATCCCCCTTTAACAGTCTATGACAGTCATTTAGCAGTTTAACAGATGAGTAAAATGAGGCTTAGAAGCTAAGCGTCCCTATGTAAAAATTCTGGATCTCCGCAACCAGGTTCCAAGTCAAGTTCTTTTCCCTGGGCCACACAGACAAGATGCTGGAAGCCCCTTCTCATTTATAGTAGCAGCAGCCAACATTGATGGGGGTCATTTTTGGAGGGGGAGACATGAAGAGAAGCACATGAAGGGCAAAGGAATATCTTTGTGGGGTTCAGTTTTAGGTCTTTTATGTACAGATTTTTTTTCTTTAAAATATCCTTAGGCTGGGTCCAGGCACAGTCTGACCCTGCATTCCCAATTCTAGAACCCTTGTGACCTGCCCCAGAAACCATGGCCAGCTCTAGATATTCAGGGCTGAGAATTCATCCAGGAAGCAGATCCCTGATGCAGAGATAGAAGGCATGGTGCCCAGGTCTGGAGGGGACAGTGCCAGACAGCCTGGCACATCATCCAGGCGGAGGTGAGGCAGAGGGAAGGGAAGGGGGAGACCTAAGGATTTCCCCAGACGTGGAGGTGCACTCTGGGGGCAGGGACAGCCTGCTCACCTGGTACAAAGCACCCAACTTCTCCGTTTGTACACAGGCCCTCAGATCTCATCCCAATCCCCAGGGAGACAGGCATCACCCACAGACAGTCCCCCCCATCCCCATCCCAACCCGAGGATTGAGACAGGAGGTAAAAGCCAAATTTGATTGCCCCCAGAACTGCCCCGTCTGGGAGCTCCCTCTCTCAGAGTCCAGTGAAAGAGCCATTATTGGGAGCTTGCTCCACAGAGGCAGCTGGGGGTGTGGAGTACTTGGGCGGGTAACGAATGAAGAGCCGGTCCTCTTCTTTCTTCACCCAGCGGAGGAGTTTGGTCACTACCAAGATGGCACCTGCCTTGGTCACCAGGGGACTGAGACAGGTATAGAGCTCGAATTTGGAGGTCACCTGGGGGAAAGGGGAAGACAGAGTCAGATGGATTGGAGCTGGCCCCATCCTGTCCACTCCAACCTAGCCCTATGCCTGCCTCCTGAAGCTTGGAAGAAGTACCTGGCAGCGGCTCCTACCTGATGTTGCCTGGACACTGGACTAAGGCAGGTAAACTGGTTCTACATCATGGCTGAGGCAGGGGGTCTCAGGTGGGCCTAGGGGTATGCTGGATCTAATGGCTTCAGCTGGGTGATGTGGGTGTGTGTGCATGTGCAAGGGAATGTAATCTCTAGGCTTCCTTTGCTTATCTGTGAACTGGTAATAACAACAGTGCTTAACATTTAGTGAGCAATTTTTGTATACAAGGTCCTGTTCTAAACTTCACACACCAATGTTTTCATTATCAGTAGCCTGGGCATAAGGATCAACTCAAGAGGAATGCCTGACCTGACCAGATTACCAGCACCTTTTCCACACCATCTCCTATTGCTCTCTCCCAGACCCGAGTTCCAGCCATACTAGCCTCTCCTTGCTGTTGCTCAAGCATATCCTGGCCTCCCTGAATGACTGCCTTTAACAGGAAGTGAGAGGGGGAGCCCTGGGAAGATGCCAGGGAAGGATACCCCAGGCAGAGGGTGCAGCATGGGAACAAGCCTGCAGTGCTCACGGAGGACAGGGCACTCATGGAGTCAAAACTAAACTGGTGGCTTATGGGGTCCTGTAGACACATGGGTGGGGCTAATGGGGAAACAGCAGACACAGTGATGGCTGTTAACTGGACCTCTCGAAAGTCAAAGACACTGTACTGGTTGTTAATAGGGGAGCAGTGAAAGAATGATGGGGCTAATTTAAGTAGTCACTGTGACTGATCCTTATGGTTCAAAGGTACGTGTGCAATGGTGAAACAGTGTTGCAGGCAAGGGTACAGCCCAGGCAAAGGCTCGGTGTGCTTTGAGGAGGCTGTAATGGCTGGAGGGGATAAAATAGAGGGAGAGAAGGCACGAAGTGGGGGAAGTAACTTAGAGCCCTACTAACTCACCCAGGCCAGCAGCGTCTCCTTCTCAGCCACGTGGTAAATGAGGCGCAGGGGCCGGGAGGTGCTGTGGAGGCGTGCGTGCAGGCGGTGGTACAGGTCTGACAGCCGCTGCCGTTCCTCCTCTCTGCTGTACGGGGCCTCTAACTCAGGGCTGCCGTGATGAAGTGGGGGGAGGTCACTCCAGGGCATTCTTTGCTGGCCCATCTCCCCTCTCAGTTTAGGGATTCCAATTAAGTGAAGGATCTTAGCCTCCCCCATTAGACTTGAGAATTCTCAGTGGTTGGATGCCTTAGACTAGGGGATACCCTGAGGACTGGGGCCCACCTTCCTTCAGAACAGGGGATTCCTTGGGGGGTGGGGGGAGTGGAATGAGCCTCCCTCACCAGAGACCTAGTCTATTCCATCATTCCAGAGAGTCAGTTCTGTGAGATGCTGAGCCTCCCTGTCAGACAAGCCTTCCCACCCAGTTGTCCACAGAGTTAGGGCCCACCTGGTAAATTGGGGCAGCTGGCGATGGTGGTCAGGGATGTCCAGAGGCTTATAGAGGAAGTGCCGGAGGCCAGGTGCCCCTACAGATTGCACACTGTAGGCAGGGGCGTTGGGCAACGGGACATTAAAGAAGCCAGCAGCCTCTCCGAGGGCACGCATTGCACCAAGGGTGCGCATTCCGTCTTCAACCAGGCGCCGACAGGTGGCCATGGCATGGAAGGCCTCACGGTCAGTGCCAAGCAGCAGCAGGCAGATGGGCATGGCATCCAGGCGGGCCACGTAAGCGTAGAAGAAACAATCGGGGTTGAAGCGGGGCAGGCACACAGGGGCCCATGCCTCACCCGCTGCAAAGGCGGGTGCACCCATCCACTCGAGCAGCAACTGCAGGTCTGCTGGGTCTAGCCTGCACTCAGCCAGCACAGTCCGTTCCTGGGCTGCAGTTATCAACCGACCACTGACTGCCAGCACCGACAGCGCCAAGCCGGGTGCTGTGCAGCGTCGCAGCAGTGCACCCAGTGCATCTCGCAGAGGGCGTGCAAGGGGCACGCAACGCACGGCGCCCAGAAGCAGAGCACCTGGGTCCCGCTCCACACTGTCCAGAAGCCGGTCCAGTGTGCGCTCTGAGCCGGCCAGCAGGCGGCGGAGGTCATAGTTCTGCTTGTGTGCAAAGATGCGGGCCACGCTCGCACGTGTCAACGTGCTCACAATTTGTGCGTGCACAGCTAGCAGCTCCCCCCGCAGTTGGGCTGCTGACTGAGGAGTGCGTGACACAGCCACCAGCAGCAGTGGGCCCTGCTGTAGGAACACCAGCTTGTGGTCCTCTGGCGAAGGGAAGGGACAGGGCAAGGGGGTAAAGATGGGTCAGGGATTGGTTGGAGAAGGTCAGACAGGGTTCTTCTGCCCCCCATTCCCCAACACAACACACACACATACCTGCCTGAGCCCACATGGTCACTCTAGGGGCACTGTGGACATTTGGAGAGACATGATGGGAGGGTTCAGGGATCAGGCAGGTTAGACATATGGCATGGAGTATGGGGAGATGGGACAAGGACTGAGACAGAACCACAAAGACATCTAACTCAGCTGCACACACAGGACCAGCCCAATCCAGCCCCTGTTGTCACACACTCAGGCAATAAGGAAACATCCAGCCAGTCCTTTAGACCCCAGGGAGTCAGTCAGTCAGAATCCAATTGGCCAAAAAGACAGGTGAACCCCCAGGCAGAAAGCTAGACCCCTGGCTTGCTGGCCCCACACAGTGACCACTTCTGGCAGGCTGGATTATCCCCCAAGCAGCTGGACAGACAGACCTATTCGTGACTGGCTGGACATACCACCATCCACCTGTCCAACCAGGCAGCCATATCTCCAATCACTCCCCCATCCTGCCTCCCCACCCCCTTTGCTCACCAGCATAGATGGCTCGGATGGCATCGCCTGCACTCTGCACGAAGGATACCAGAGCTGTCATCACACCCATGGTAGCTGACAGCGCCTCCACGCTCCCATAGCGTGAGTAGATGGGCTTGCCTGCCTCACTCAGCACAAACACATGCTTCCGCTGGCTTCGCCAGTCCTCGTCACTGGGGTCCCCGCCCTGACCTCCTGGGCCGCTCTCAGGGCCACCCATGGGACTACTTTCAGGGGCTGCAGGAGCCCAGAGCCTACAGGTACCTGATGAGGCCTCTGACTGGGGTGGTGGTGACAGCAGGCTGGATGACTGGTCCTTGCCCCTGGATCCTGAAAGGAAGTCCCAGGTGGGTCATCTGCCATGGGCCCATCCCCCAAACCCCGCTTCCCAAAGGACCCACGAAATCCCCACTGGTCCCCAAATAATCTCTGCATGTTGACACAGTCCTCCAGATGTCTCCCCCGCCCACCAATAACCACTGATTGCTCTAGGCCACCCAATGATATCCACTAACACTCAGGTTTCAATGATCCCCCCAATATCCCAGTAATCCTGTATTCTCTCATTGCCATTCACTGAACTCTCAATGTCTCCCCAAACCAATTATTCCCCTTTCAGTGCCTGCCATTAACTACCACTAATTTTCAAGTCCTCAAAGCACCTACTGTCTCTGAATGAACATCATTAATATCCATGTCTTTGATGATCCCCCATGAACTCCTCTGACCCCTTCGTTTATTCTCTCTGATATCTACTCATCCGTCAATGATGAGCATTAACATCCAGTCATGTCTGAGTTTTTGATTGTCTCCCACCTTACCCTAACCCTTCATTTACTCTTACTGATGCCTTCTGATTCCTGATGACCTCCATCAACTCCCCTGATCTTCCATTTGTATTCTTAATGATGTTCACTAATTCTTCCAATGAAATGACTGCCATTAATATTCACCAGTACCTGGATCTTCAGTGATTTCTCTATTCACTCCTCTAACCTACTATTTACTCCCACTGATGTCTACTAACACCCCAATGACCCCACATTAACATCACTAACACCTGGGTCTTCAAAGACCCTCAGTGTCTGCTTTGACCTGCAGTTTATTCTACTTCATGTCTACTGCCCACCATTAACCACCACTCTAAGGACTTCAGTGACCTTCACTGACTCCCCTGACCCCCCTTTATTCTCATTGATAGGCACTTCTTACCCCCTTTAATTTCACCATAAATGTTCCCTAACACACAGGACTTAATGACTTCCACTGCCTTCCCCCACCTTCCCCCATGACCACCATTAACATGTCATTGACCTCCACTGACTCCCCTGCCACCCCTCCCATTTATTCCCATTAATGTCCACTAGATTCCCCCACTGACAACCATTATTATCCATTTGTCAACAATTTTCCCATAAAAATCACAATCACCTCATATCTTCTCAATGACATACACTGACTGCCCCAGTGTCCCCAAAGACCAATTATTTCCCTCCTAATGAGTGCAATTAACTCAAGTACCCCTCTGCCCATTTATTCTCAGTGATGTCCATTAACATCCATTAACTCTAAAGTGAATAATGATTCCCTAATGAATACCTTTTATACATCCACCTGGTCACTGATCCCCTGACTCTCCACATAATCTCATGCATGTCCTGCATATCCACTGTCTCCTCTCCCACTGATCACCATTAACATCCACTAACACGTGGTTCCTTAAAGAAGCCCAACAAGCTCCATCTATCCCAACAACCCATTCTGACTCTTCACTAATGCAAATACTCTTATTGCCCAATGACCCCCTTTCCCATCTCAATTACTTAGTCCCCAATGACACTGACCCCTGAATAGTTTGCCTTTGACCTCATGGACTCTTTTGATCCCTCATTGACCTAAACACCCTAAATCATCAATGATCCTCTTTGACCAGACCCCTTTATGATTCCTCAATGACCTAAACTCACACCAAGTCTCCAGTGAACATCCACTGACACCCACCGACTCACTTTAATTCCTCAGTGATTTAAACTACACCGAGTTCGCTAACCTCCTACTAACCCACCTATGGTTTAAGTTACTGTTCTGGGTCCCAAGAGACTCCTCACTAGTCCCCCAATGATCCCCTCAACAATGACAACTCCTAAGGATTTCTTCCAAGATGCCCGTGAGGGGAGGACTTACCTGTTTCCTCCAGGTGCCTGTCCCCGGGATCCAGTTGGATTCTCTGAATTCCGTCACCCTCTCCATCCTCGTCACTGGAGAACCGCGTGGCTTCCAAGTCCTCCGTATCCCCGGGGGCTGGTGCAACAGCATCTCCTTCGGCCTCCATCTGCACATCCCTGAGTGTAGGGCGGGGAGGGGACTGGGGGTGATGGGCAGCAAAAGAAACTTCTTAAGAGCCTTTAAAGAGCTTTAGACACCATCCAAGTGCCCGCTTCCCGACGGGTTTCAATAGATTGAGATATCCAAAAACATGACCAAATACTAGCACCTGCCAACACTTTCCAGGTAAGGGAGGCTCTACCTGGCCTCAGGAAATAAAGATACATAAACACCTGTTTTAGCCGGACACCATTACTTGCCATAGAGGCAGCAGCACCACACTTCCGGGTGGGGAGGCTGTCTTGCCACACTTCCGGGTGCGACGCCGCTCTAAGATAGTTCCGGTTGCGGAGCTTCATTCGCTCTCCGCGATGCTCCCATTCTGTCCCTCCCTCCGCCCACTGATACTCCGTCACCTGGAAATGGCGCGCACCACTCCGAGAGCTACGTCAGATCTGGTCGGGAACCCAGTGAGGCCCCTCTGCACTGCTTCCCTCGCCCCGGCTCGAGAGCCTACCGAGGGGAGCTGGGCATGGCTCTAGTGCTGATGACTGTCGGCCGGAGGGGGTCGCGGTTCGCACTCAGCCAATCCCGGAGGACGGGGGGCGGGTCGGCCTCCGCCCTGGCCCAATCGAGAGACGCCGGCGCCGCGGTGCCGCTCCGGCCCCGCCCCGCCCCGCCCCGCCCCGCCCCCCTCTGCCTTCGGCCAGTCTCGCGCGTTGGATTGCTTTCGCTGCCGCCAGTCTATTGAGTGACATCCGCCTGGACGTCAACGGGCCGCTTCTCTTCACTCGACGGCATTCGCCGTCGAAGTCCGGACGGAGCCCCAGGTCCTAGCAAGAGACGTGCTGCCCCGTTACCGAGGCAACGTCACCCTCCCTTATCGGCCAGGAAGAGCGGGGTGCGGGGTGGGGTGGGGTCTGGCCAGAACAGGAATGCTTGACAGGCAGTCGCCCGTTCCAATCGGAATGCCGCGCCCAGCCGGGCCAGCCTGTGGGACTCGGACCTTAAAGTAAGAGGCGGTCCTCTCTGAAGTAGGAAGTGTTCGTAGGTCTGTCTGGATCCAGCCCGAGGGCTCGGCGGCCTGTGGAAAAAGGAGCGCGAGCGTGGCTCTGCTCGTGGCCCGGTAGTAGGGTTGCGAAGGAGAAGAGCAAGCTGACCAGAGCTAGCCCAGACCGGCAGAAGGCCTGGCGGACCCGCTTGGGTGGGCAGGGTTCTGTGGGCGGGGCTATGCAGATTAGGACTGCCCACCAAACCCGGGTTGGCCGAGGAAAGTGTCCGTCGCCTTCTGCGCTTCTCCATTGGCTGGACGAGGATTGGGCGCGGCGGCCGGGCAGCGTGGCCTGGGGTGTCCCCGCTGGCTTAGGCAGAGGGGACGGTCTCCCTGTCCCGGCTGCGGGGGGCTTGCGGCGGGCCTGGAGGTGCAGGGCGGCCTGGAGAAGGCGGGCCCAGCCGGCACCTTTAGTGTGAGGGCGCGCGCGGGCGTGAACGCAGTGGCCCCGGAGGCCTCTGGGTACGTCTCGTCCAGCGACTCCCCGGCAGTGCCCGAGTCTCCCTTTGGGTGTCTCTTCTCTGCCAGCGTCTCTGGCCCTGTGACTCGGTGTCGTCTCCTTCCTTAGCTCTTAGCTCTCTCTCTTTACAGCGTCTCGCTTTCCTTCTCGGCCTCTTTTTCCAGATGACTCGCTCCTGCCCGAGTACCGCCCGCCGCGAGCCCCAGGCAGCGCCGCCCCCCGCGCCGCCCCGCAGGCCCTCGTGGCCTCCCTCAGCCCCAGGAAAAGCGTGCAGGGGCGCCGGAGGCTGGCCTGGGGGCACTCCCTCCTGGCCGCTCGGCCACCTGGTGCGCACCCAGCGGGGGGCTGGGGGACGCAGCATGGGAGCGAGGGGAGGAGGACAGGAGCTACGTGGGTCTCTGCCGCGGGGCGAGTGTGGAGGCCCAGGGCTCCCGTGCGGGCCCCGAGCCGGCTGGGCCTGAAAGCCTCCTGGGCGCGTCACCCAGTCCCTTGGGCCACCGCTTCCCGCCTGTGAAACGATGACTTGAAGTTATAGACCCTTCTGCCTGAGAATTACAGTAAAGGTGCTTAGCATATTTTGAGCAATTGCTGGGTGAAAGCCTTTGGTATTAGATATAATTATTTTAGTTACATTATAATTAGGGTAATGAATACTGCATGCTAATATAGCATCACATACCTAATGTACAATAGATAATAATGAAATATATAAAATATAATTTATATAGCAGAAGCAATGTATAAATTTATGTGCAAACAAGATATGCTTACCTTATAAATTTAGAAATGTAAACATGTAGCAATAAGCACAATGAATATAACATAAAATGAATTCATATTATTATATAGAAACATATATAGCAAAAATGTAAAAGAAAACATGTCTATAATTTTATATTAAATATATATAATGATAATATATTTACTATCCTTTATGCAATATGGATACTACATAATAAAGTATATCAAACAATATATATTTTAATCACTTGGTAATTTATATAATCGAAAATACACATAAATATAACATACTAACAATATACATAAGACATAGCATGTTTATTATGACAGCAAACATGAATTAGGGTCATGAGTGTTGTGGCCTCCTGGAGCTGGGTAGGACACCCTCCCGCTTTCCCAGCACTCACATGTTGTGTGACCTTGGGCAGGCTGATTGCCCTCTGTGGTGGATTGAACTGTATACTCCAGTTTGAACTTATACTTGGTCTTGATCCCCATTCTTGTGAATGTGAACCCATTGTTAATAGGATCTCTTTGAAGATCTCTTTTTGTGTTAAGATGAGGCCTGTGTTAGTCCACCAAAGGGGGGGGTGCAGATGCAAAGTACCAGAAATCTGTTGACTTTTATAAAAGGTATTTATTTGGGGTAAAAGCCTCTAGTGGAGAGTTCAACTCAAGGTACCATAAGAAGAACTTTCTCACCAAAGTCAGCTGCCATGTGTTGAAGCAAGATGGCCGGTGATCTCTGTCAGGTTTCAGTCTTACCCTCTGGGCTTCCTCTTCCTCTGAGGCATTGTGGGCCCAGCTCCTTCCTGATCACGGGTCTAGGCTGGCATAGGGCTTATGATCAGTCTCAGCTCCCTTCCCGAGGTCAGCTGTAAGCTGTCAGGCAAATGGGGCCATCTCTCCCCCATAGCTCTAGCTGCTTGAGGTGTCTCCTTTCTGCCACATGACAGAATTAAAAATGGCAAAGCTCTGTGCGTCTTCTTGTGTCTGTCTGTATGAGTGTTCGTTTATATCAGACACACCAAGGGGGCGGGGACTCAACCTTCCAGGCGTGGTGGAATTAAAAAGCCCTAATCTTAACAGGTAATTTAATCAAATCAAAGGCTTTCCCACCCAGAGGAATAGATCAGTTTACAAACATACTCTTTCTCTTTTTGGGATTCATAAAATAATCTCAACTGAATGAGGTTGGGCCTTAAGTTGGGTACTGGAGTCTTTTATAAGCAGAAGCAGTTCACACATAGAGAAGACACCGGAACTGGAAGAGAATGGAAAGAATGTCCCCAGGTGACACAAGGTGGGGACAATACAAGGAGCCCCAAGGATCTCTGGGAGACAGCACTAGAATGTTACAGTCCTTGGGGAGAAATCATCACTTTGCTGACACCTTGATTTTGGACTTCTCGCTTCTAGCCTCAAAACTGTGAGCCAGTAAATTTTTGTTGTTTAAGCCAACTCATTGTAGCTGCCTGGCAGACTAAGAGATGTTCTCTGGGTCTGTCTTTCCTCACCTGCTATAGGGATATTGGTTATGGTACCACATCACTGGATTGTCTCTGGGGGATTAAATGACTCTGTGCATAAATAAGCATCTAAAACAGTGTCTGGCACATGGTAGTCTCTCAGTAAATGAATGTTAGATGTTATTTTTGTTAGATATTATTAAGACTATTATAATTACATGTTACTTATGATACAGTAGGGTATTCACTAATTACAACAATATGAAATAAATAGTCCCTACACAATATCACATACATTGTATATGATATACATGTACACCTATAATTCACATTTATTACAAGTTACTGTATCTTATATTTACTATGTTATATTAAATCATGCATAATATTATATACATTAATACTGTAGTTCCCAGCATTGATCGAGTGCTTGGAATGTGGAAGACATAGTGCAATGTAAATTCTTGCTCAGCCAGATGGACCCTTAGGAAGCCAGATATGCAACTTTCCAGACAGACAGACCTCCAGCTGAGCATATAAAGACCC
Organism: Cabassous unicinctus; assembly: GCA_029593785.1. Taxonomy (NCBI): domain Eukaryota; kingdom Metazoa; phylum Chordata; class Mammalia; order Cingulata; family Chlamyphoridae; genus Cabassous; species Cabassous unicinctus. Next base: position 13,417 of record JAQZBX010039499.1, read on the forward strand.
AGGCAGATAGATGGAGACAGACTGCCCTTTGCCAGACAGCTGAATGTCAGATGGAGAGAAGTCTCAATTTTAATGTCTTAGAGGTGAGGGAGGAGAGGATCCAGATGTTCAATATCAGCTCAGAACCCACAAATCATGTTAGGTTAAGGAGAATGTAAATCAATGACCAAATGCTTTCTTGTCTCTCTGACTTGATTGGTATTTCTCCATGTTAGAAGTTTTAGCATCTATATTTATAGATGCCATTGTATTTTTCATATCATTTACTTAATGTCTGCTCTGTGTTTTAATGAAATCATACCACAATTAGGCTCCATTTTAGAATTCTTGCTGACTTGCTCTGTGAACTTTAATGTTTGTTTTTCAGGAAAAATAGAGTTAAGAAAGTTACACAATTTCTTATCTGAAATCCTTGCTCTTAGATATGTTTTGAATTCACAATTTTTCTGATTTTAGACATGGAATTAGATGTATATACCATACATTATATAATACTCCAGCAGGGTCTGGGCGGCATCCTGCAATTAAACTGGTTTCTAAGTGGAACATTTGGCGCTTTCCACTGAGGGAGATAAAGACTAATCCATCTCGTGTTAGTTCTGTTCAGGTTTTGCTGCCAAGTGAGTTTAAAAAAATTTTTTTTCCAGAGCTTTTTGGATTTCAGAACTGAAGATGCAAAATTAAAGCCTGTGTTAGTATTTAATATTTGATGATTTGCTACCCTAGGCATAATTTCTGTACTCAAATAAGAGAGATGGGAGAAGGTGGAAGGGACATGGAGCCATCCCTGGCATGTCTGCACTCCCCACACCCCTCTTTTTTTGGGTCAGAAAAGCAAAAATATCTCCAGAAAGCTTCTCAACAGATTCCCAGTTATGCCTGAATTACAGAGGACCTTCAAAGTCTGGATATATAGACAATATTTTTTGTTTCATTTTTTATAGATCAAAGATATAAAGCATATCACCTATGTTTCCCAACTTTATGGATACCATAAAGTGGGTCTTAGGCAGCCCCAAGCTGCAAGTGAGTCTGGGAAGTGGGGAATAGGATTGCCTGATTATCTTGGACCTATCACAGTCTGTCTCCCAGGGCTGACATGTTGCCAGCAAAATCATTGTTTCACCTTCAGGCATGGTGATGGTGTGGATGTTGGAGGGATGACTGTTTCTGTGCCATATACCCACCATGGACCAGAAACTGCAATGAGCTAGGTGCTATGAGGGTTACAAAATAATACAGCGGGTGGGACTCACAATGTAACAGACATTTTATCAAATTTACCTGAAATTATATATTCCACTATTAATCCTCTTTAATGGACTGATTGTGAAAATTGCACTAATATTTCAAAGATCCTTTGGTTTCTAAAACCTTTTTTGGAACTGCTTTATCCACAAAGATTAATTTTAGTGTGAAGTTTAGGATTGAAGTAAAAGTTAGCATTAGATTTAAAATGAGTGTCTGGGTTAAAGATGATTCTGATGAGGGCTCAGAAATAAGTGAGAGCTGTAGATAAAGTTTCTATCATCCTAAAGAATACATATTATCACCATGAACTGAATGTTTACACAAATATTGGCATTAAAGGTGAGGCCTTAAACAGAAATGATGAATGTGTTATTGGAGGAAAGGCTATCCTTGTTGTAAAGTGGCAAAGAATGTGGTGAAATTGTGTTCTGGTGTTGGATGGAAAGCAGAACTTCTAAGTAGTTAGCTTGGCTATTTAGCTGAGGAGGTTTCCAAGCTAAGTGTGGAAGGTACAGCCTGGTTTCTCTTTGCTGCACATAGTAAAATAAGATAGGAAAGAGGTAAACTGAGGACTGAACTGTTATGCACAAAGGAATCAGCAATTGATGATTTAGAAAATTCTCAGCCTACTCAAATAGCTTGCTCTGAGACTAGGGCCAGAAGTGGCTCTATCAGGGCTCTCCCTGAGCTTCCAGGAAGTGAGGCCCCAGAGAACAAGACCCCATACAAAGGTATAGCTGAACCACCCTTTTCTATGGAGATTTGGCATATGATTCATGGATTCAGTCAGCCATTTCAGAAGAAGTCAGGATTAGAAATAGATTTATCCTGGAAAGATCTGTGGAAGATCCTTTTGTCTGATGGTTTGGACCCCCTTGTACTACATTCAAAAACAAATGGTTTTTAAAATTTTGTGTGGGTAGAAGCCCTGCAGCTTGGACTGAAAGGGACAGAGATACGACAGAATGAAAGAAAAATGATGCCAAAGGCATAACCATAGAAGCAGAGGTCTGAACCAAAGAGATCTCCTCAGGCCCAAGCAAGGGACCTACTGCCCTGGTGCTTGGAGAGGGTGGACCTTCTGCTCTGATGTTCGAGGAGAGATGGCTGCCACACCAATGCTCAGAGAGAGTGGGTCTATGCCCTAGCATTCAGGGAGAACCTGGCTGCCATCCTGATGCTTGGAGAAGGAGGGACCTGTGTCCCAATGTTTAGAGAGAGCATGGCTGCTGCCCCAATGCTTGGAAAGGGTGGGGTTTCCACTCCAGCAGGCCTGGAGGATAAAGCATCCATCCACAGATGACTCTCAGTCCTTGGAATCTAATGGAGTTTGCCTTGTTGGATTTCAGACTTGCTTGGGTCCTATGGAATGGGAAAGGCCATCATATGCCTGTCCCACCATTGTATTTTGGAAGCAGATAACTTGTTTTCTAGGTCCACAGATGGAAAGGAATTTTGCCCCAGGATGGACCGCCCTATAACTGATTTTGATGAGACTTTTGACATACAGTTGTTATTGAAATGTCTTAAGGCTTTTGGGATTTTGTGATGAAGTGACTGTACTGGGAAGAACATGTCTTTTTGGGGTCTAGAGAGTGGACTGTTAGGGATTGTATCGTGTTCCCCATAAAGACATGTTCAGGTCTTTAATCTGTATTCCTGTGGGTGTGAACCCATTTGTAAATAGGACCTTTTATGATATTATTAGTTAAGGTGTGGTCAAATTAAATCAGGGTGAGTCTTAATCTGAATGACTGAGGGCCTTTTAGAGAGGAAATGCAGGTCCAATCAGTCAGAGAAAGCCACAAGAAAAAGCCAGAAGTCAGGAGAAGCCACAGTAAAGAGAACTTGCCATGTGATGGAGGACTGCCATCATCAGAATGCTACTGACCCTGGGGGAAAACACAGCCTTGCCAGCTTATTGATTTTAGACTTATAACCTTCAAAACCTTGAGACAATAAATTCCTGTTGTTAAGCCAACCAGCATGTTGTATTTATCATAACAGCAATGGAAAAACTGAGACAAATCTCTTGTATCTCATCTATTCAACCCTCTTCACTATGCCAGAACCCCTGGCAACCATTGATCTTTTTTCGGTTCCTATAGTTTGCCTTTCCCAGAATGCCCTATGGTTGAAATCATACAGTACGTAGGCTTTTTACTAGTTTCTTTCACTTAGGAATATGTACTTTCAGTTCATTCATGTCTTTTCTTGGCTTGATAGCTCATTTTATTTAATTGCTAAATATTCCATTATATTGATGTATCACAGTTTGATTTTCCATTCACCTATCGAAGTGCTTCTTGGTTGCTTCCAGTTTTTGGCGATAATGAATAAAGCTACCATAATCACTCAGCAGTAGGTTTTTATGAGACAATTTTTTTTTTTACAAATCAGTTTTATTGATACACATTAATAAAGCATAAATCCATCCAAAGTGTACAATTAGTGGTATTTGATATAATCATATAGTTGTGCATTCATCACTTCAATCATTTTTAAAGCATTTTCATTATTCCAATAATAATAAACAAAAAACAAACAAAACTCATCACCTCTCATCTCTCTATGCTTCCCTGCAGTACAAAGCTGCTATTCTGTTTCTGTCTCTCTAGCTTCTTTGTATTTATATTTTGTAAAAACAATGTGAGACATAATTTTTGAAATCAGGTAAATACCTAGGAGTGAGATTGTTAGGTAATATGGTAAGACAATGTTAGCTTTGTAAGAAACAACAAAACTGCCATCCAAAGTGGCTGGGCCATTTTGCATTCCCACCAACAATGAATGGGAAATCTTATTCTATATCCTTACCAACACTTGGTATTGTCAGTGTTTGGATTTTAGTCATTCTTCTCAATGTACAGTTGAAGATGGGTAATCATTGGATTCCTCTAGGTTCTTGGTATGTTGCATAAATGAATTTAGGAACACACCAGTTCAGTTAGGCCAGTAAAAAAAAAAATATTTGGGAAATGGGGGAAAAAACAGGGTTTGCTGAGAAATGGGAGAGAAAAATGGAATACACACTAAGATTTGGTGCGGGCTCCTCTAGGCAGAGAGAACGTGCTCTGCCTTGTGTGATCACCTTTTTTTTTTTTAAAGATTTATTTTACTTATTTATTTCTCCCCAACCCCTCGTTGTTTGCACTTGCTGTGTGCTGTGTCTTTAGGAGGCACCAGAAGCTAAACCTGGGACCTCTGATGTGAGAGGGAGGCGCCTAATCGCTTGAGCCACCTCCGTTCCCGACTTTGTTGTGTCTCTCATTATGTTTTTTTTCCTCCTTATGTCTCTTGTTAGATCACCTTATTGCATCAGCTTGCCATGCCTGCCTGTCGCGTCAGCTCACTGTCTTGCTCATTTTCTTTAGGAGGCACCGGGAACCTCTGTTCCCAGCTTTTGTTGTATCTCTCATTGTTTTTCTTCTTGTGTCTCTTACTGTGTCATCTTATTGTGTCAGCTTGCCGTGCCTGCCCATCGCGCCAACTCACTGTCTTTTAGGAGGCTTCAGGAACTGAACCATGGACCTCCCATGTGGTAGGTGGGAGCTCAGTTGCCTGAGCCACATCCACTTCCCTGTGTGGTTGCCTTTTAAACTGTTAATTATTCCTCCCCCTTGCTAATGTGAAGGGGATGAACCCCAGCAGTTATTGGTTACCCCACCAATAGTGAGGTCTGTTTGGAATATCTGGGGCCAAGTGAAGGACCCAGAAAGAGAAACTGGGACCTCAAGGTTAAACTCAAGGTTAATATGGCCCACCACATATTTACAGGTCTTGCATCCATGTTGTCTGTCAGCCATGTTGTGGCTCGTCTTCTCCTCATTCTTTGGCTAATCTGCCTCACAGTGTTATCTCATATTGTTCAAGATGCAATTTCCCAATGACAAATGATGATGAGCATATTTTCATATGCTTACTTGATGTGTTTATCTTCTTTGTTGGGAAGTATATTCAGACTTTTTCCCATATTGCCATATCCATATCTATCTTATCATATCAAGTGGAATGTGGAAACCTTACCACCACTTAGGTTTGCCCTTTCTTCTTACATATATTTGTTAAATATTTCCTCTCTAATAATTAATATCCATGTCAATGTTCTACATTTTTCATTTCAACTGTGAAACATAGCTTTTAAAAATTAAGAGAAGAATCATCTATTATATTTACCCATATATTTTACTCTTCCCATTGCTGCTGCTTTATTCCTCATATTCCAAGTTTCCTTCTGTTGTCATTTATTTTCTGGTGAAGAATGTCCATTGGCAGTGATTTAGGGCAGGTCTCCTGGGAACGCATTCCCTTAGCTGTTCTTCTGAGATGTCTTTTTTTTTTTTTAAGTTCATGTCTGAAGAATATTTTTGCTGAATAAATAATTTAGGGGCTGATAGTTCTTTTATGTGTGCACTTGAAATAATTTGTGCCTAGTCCGACTGGCTTTTATGATTTCTGAGAAGATATTCACTGTTGTTGAAATCATTGTTTCTATAGATAGAATGTACCATTTCTCTGAAGCTAATTTCAAGTTTTCCTCTTTGTTTTCCTCAAGAATTTGGTTATGATGTATTTGGACATGGATATCTTTGGGTTTGTCCTACTTGGGGTTCACCAGCTTCTTAAATATTTAGGTGATGTCTTTTGCTAAATTTGGGAACTTTTCAGCAATTATTTCTTCAAAAATATTTTAACTCACATTGTTTTGGGACTCCAGTGATACAAATAGTAGGTCTCTAACAATTACATGGGACTCATTTAATATTTTTTCAGTCTCTTTTTTGTTCAGATTTGTTAAATTATATTGCTGTATCTTCAACTTTACAGATTTTTTACTTCTGTCTTCCTTCTGGTACTGTTGAGCCCATCCAATGAGGTTTTTGTTTATTTGTTTGTTTGCTTTACTTTGTTCAATTTCTGTATTTTTCACTTCTAAAATTTTCATTTGGTTCCCCTTTCTATTTCTTGGCTGAAATTTTCTATTTATTTCATTTGTTTCAAGAATATTAATAATTACTTATTGGGACAAATTTATGACTGCTGCCTTAAAACCTTGTCCAATATTTTCAACATCATTTACATATCAATGTTGGAGTCAGTTGATCGTCTTTTCTTCTTTTGAGTGGAGATTTTCCTGGTTCTTGGTATGATGGGTAACGTTGGATTGTATATCATGGAAATTTTGAGTATTATAAGACATGGTTCCCTTTAAAATTTTCTCTTTTAGTAAGTGATCAAGCTGTTTTGGTTTGGAACATATGTCCTGGAACACTTTTGTGAGCTGTGGCTCAACCATGAATTTGGTTTTCAAAGCCTTTGCGGTGCTCTTCTTTTTTTTTTTTCAGTTAGGCCAGTAATTTATTAAGGAATGGTGAGAAGAGAAATGGGAGAAATAACAGATCATGAGTCCCAGGTAGAGGGGAAAGGGGCTGAAAAGTGATAAAGAGGGCTGATTTACAGACTACAATTCCGCATTATAGATTATAAATGCCCAGGTTTTACTTGCGTGTTGTTCCAGTTGGGGGGTGGGGGTGGTGAAGAAAGCCAGAACAGGGGGCAGAAGGCAAGAACAGGGGTCAAAAGGCAAGAGAGAAGAAGTCTGTTAGCCAACACCCATATGGACACAATCTATGACAAGGTGAAACTATGTAGTTATGCATTGAAGGGATATGACAGGAGGGTAGTGATATTATTGGGTTGGGCGGTGTGGGTTTGACAGGTGGGTAGATGGGGGAGGGTTGGGGGAGGGACCAGGTGAACACTGGGGATTGGTGGATATGTGGTTGAAAGTATAAATTTGGGGACACTCTTATGGCAATATGACAAGGGAGGGTTACTGGTTTAGGGTGTTGGATGGGGGTGGCATTTGGGATAGGGTGCACCTGGAGCAGGCTTCTAGGGAGTGTGTGAGTGGTCATTTTGTCATAATGTGTTGTATCAGTGGGTGGAGACCCACAGAATTAGCAGGAAGGAGTTGGACTCCCATCCTGGGGAGGACGTATATGTTCTCAGAGGGGCAGGAGTCTCTCAAGAGCATGAGCAGTTCCTAATAGGGGAGGACAAGCCAGTGTCAAGACCTCAGTGTTGTTGCAAGTAACTATGAATCTTGTCATCTAAGGAGTGAAGCCAGGGGGTCACTCTGGGCCCCAAGGGGAATGGGAGGGAGGAATAGAATAGATGGAATAGGAGGTATTTAGTGGGCAATGGAAGTGTTCTACATGATCTTGCAATGGTGGACACAGGCCATGTTAAATATCATCAAAATTTATAAAAGTGTATGGTCTTAAATGTAAACCAAATTGTAAACTATTGACCATGGTTAGTAGCTATTCACTATTTGTATATCAGTTGTAACAAAGGTACCATCCATATACAAAAAGGTATTAATATGGGAAGGGGGAAAAGGAGGAGGATGTTGGATATATGGGAGTCCCCTGTGTTCTGTGTGTGACTTTACTGTGACTTAAAACTTTTTTGAAAACAAAATGAAAAAAAGTAAGACACTGCGGAATAAATGGAAGAAAATGTCACTGTACATACAGGACACCAGATATTACAATGATGAAAGGTAAAATGTCAAAAAAGAATTTTTAAAAACATTTTTCATTATTTTTTAATATTCAATCTTTTAATTTCATTTAATTTTCAGTTTTTTTTAAAGTTGTATGTATTTTATTTCTTATATTTAAACCTATCATTATTATTTCATTTTCCTATTGTGTTTGGCTATTTTAGTGGCTTCATTTTTGAAGAAGCTTTGGATCACAGAAAGGTTACACCTGGGGCAAGGGAGGATCATTGGTGTGGGGTGTCAGTGATGGGGGATACATGGGAGGAAGTTCACCTGGCATACATATAAGGTATATAAATATGTTCAAATGTTCACGGGACATTGTCACAGTGGGTGGAGACTCACACAATAACATAGAGAATATTGAATTACCATCCTAGAGAGCTCTGCCACATTCTCTAATGGAGCAGCAACAGTCCCCCAAGTGCAGGGGCAATGATTGACAAAGGAGGATGATCCACTGATGGGCCCTTGATATTGACAACTATGCTTATGAGCCTTTGCTCTTGAAATTGAAACTTGGACTAGTGTTGTAGGGTGCCTAAGAGTTGCCTCCTGAGAGTCTCCTTGTTGCTCAAATGTGGCCTCTCTCTGAGTCAAACGCAGCATATAAATGCATGCCTTCATCCCATCATGGGACATGACTCCCAGGGATGAGCCTCCCTGGCATCAGGAGATTACTACCAAGCACCAACTAGCAATGCAACTGGAATAAGACCTCGAATTAAAGGGGGAAAATGTAAAGACAAATGAATGTATGTGGCTAAGAGACTTCAAAGTGAGTCGGGAGGTCATCCCAGAGATAATGCTTATGCACATCTCAGCAGGATGTCATAGACTGCCAAAGTGGATACTACCCAAATAGTGGGGCTCCTGAGGGCTCTGAAGACACTCAGGTCCTATGGTCAGGAAAGATAGCTCTGGAACTTGGTGCCTTGCCAGTGGGCCCTACTTTGGAGTTTGTGCTCCTGAGAGTGAAAGAGTTGGACTCAGTTATGGCTTCCCTACACATGGCTCATCTGTCCCTTCTATTTAAACCTGTACTTGGTGCTGGAGTTTGTAGGTGTGAGTCCAAGAGACTGGAATCTTTGGGCTGTCCATGTGCCAGCTGGACCTGGAGCCTCTGCAGAGTTGCAACACTTACTCTTCCATTCATTGGACTTACCCAGAACAACTAACAAGGAGGTGAGGATTGACAACCAACATACCAAGGAAATGAGAAAGCCTGCAACTGCAAGGAAGCGAATCCCATCCATTGGCTATATGGGATCGAAGCCCCCTCTCAATTAGAGGTGGAGTAGACATCACCATCCCAGAATCCTCAGGATTGGGGAATGAACTATGGACTAGAGTGGACTTACTGGTATTCTACTATAGACATATTGTGATTCTAGCAATGGAAGAAATTACAACATTGATGTGGAGGCAGTGGCCACTGGAGGCTCTGGGGGCAGGGAGAGGGAAAAACAGTTGTAATATGGCGGCTTTTTCGGGACTTGGGAATCATCCTGAATGACATTGCAATGACAGATATAGGCCATTTTATATCGTCTCATAACATACAAAACTGTGTGGGAGAGAGTGTAGACTACAATGTGAACTACGGTCCATGCTAAGTGGCAAAGCCCCAGGATGCGTTTATCAATTGCAATGAATGTGCCACACTAATGAAGGATGTTGTTTATGTGGGAGGTGTGGGGAGTGGGGCATATGGGAATCCCTATATTTTTTGTGTAACATTTATGTAATCTTAAGTATCTTAAAAAAAAAAAAA
>JAQZBX010039500.1:9418-23110 GCA_029593785.1 Cabassous unicinctus
TTTTTTTTTTTTTTTTTTAGTCACTGAAAAAATAGTACCTTTAATTTCTATCATAAAAGCTGGCTTTACCACACTCAGCATATATATGCATTACCTTCCCCCCAGCATGGGACATGACTCCTGGGGATGAGCCTCCCTGGCACCGAGGGATTACTACCAAGCACTAACTAGCAATGCAACTAGAAAAAGACCTCGAATAAAAGGGGGAAAAGGTAAACACAAATGAGTTTATATGGCTAAGAGACTTCAGAGTGAGTCGGGAGGTCATCCCAGAGGTAATGCTCATGCACATCTCAACAGGATCTCATAGACTGCCAAAGTAGATACTAACCCAAATAGTGGGGCTCCTCAGGGCTCTGGAGACACCCAGGTCCTTTGGTCTGGGCAGACAGCTCTGGAGTTTGGTGCCTTGCCAATGGGCCCTACTTTGTAGTTTGTGCTCCTGAGATTGACAGAGTTGGACTCAGTTATGGCTTCCCTACATATGGCTCATTTGTCCCTTCTATTTGAACTTATAGTTGGTGCTGGAGTTGGTAGGTGTATGTCCAAGAGACTTAAATCTTTGGGCTGTCCATGTGCCAGCTGGGCCCTGAGCCTCAGCGGAGTTGCTACACCTACTTTCCAGCTTATTGGACTCACCCAGGACAACTAACAAGGAGGTGAGGACAGACAACCACCATACCAAGGAAATGAGAGAGCCTATAACTGCAAGCAAGAGAGTCCCATTCATCAGCTGTATGGGATTGAAGCTCCCTCTCAATTAGAGGTAGAGTGGACATCACCATCCCAGAATCCTCAGGATTGGGGAATGAACTATGGACTAGAGTGGACTTACTGGTATTCTACTATAGACTTATTATGATTCTAGCAATGAAAGAAATTACAACATTGGTGTGGAGGCAATGGCCACTGGAGGCTCTGAGGGCAAGGAGAGGGAAAAACAAGTGTAATACGGGGGCATTTTCGGGACTTGGGAATTGTCCTGAATGACATTGCAATGACAGATACAGGCCATTATATATCTTCCCATAATCTACATAAATGTTTGGGAGAGAGTGTATAAACTACAATGTAAACTATAATCCATGCTCGGTGGCAGTGACCCAAAATGCGTTTATCAATTGCAATGAATGTACAACACTGATGAAGGATGTTGTTTATGTGGGAAAATGTTGGAGGTATGGGGAGTGGGGCATATGGGAATCCCTATATTTTTTATGTACATTTATGTAATCTAAGTATCTTTAAAAAAATATTTTTAAAAAGTATATTTTATAAAATAATAGAAGGAAATGCAAAAAAAAAAAAAAGCTGGCTTTACATCAGTGAAATTGTTTGTCAACAAATGAATATACAGTGAGTGCTACAGGGGTTCAAAGAAGGAAGGAATCTGTAGGCTGGAGGAGGGGGGAAGGCTCCAGCAAGGTGGTGAGACTTGGGCTGGGCCTTGAAGCCTGGATTAAATAAACAGAAGTGGGGAAGACATTTTTGGTAGGGGAAGTGAATGAATAAAGGCAAAGAAGGATATGTAAAAATTGCTTTACATATCCTTCTTTGAATTATGTAGGCTAGATCCCAGGAGTGAATCATTTTATGTTCCTCATGAAATTGCTTCTTAAAGTGTTCTCCTGAACTCTAAAGTGTTCTTAGGCTTTCAATAAAATGTACTATAAAACTGGTCTACTTCAGTAATCATTCACATCCTTGTTCTGCTTAAAAAAGTAGGTTACTTTAATATGTACCAGCTTCTGGTGTCACTGGAAATTGAAAGACCCAATTTTCAAGTTTCCTAATCATTTTGAATCTTTTTCCTTTAGCACCACCTGATTGGAACATGTTTATATTGACAATTTAGTATCTGCTTCAAGTGTTTTTTAGTTGGCCTTACTGAATTTATCATTTGTCTGCTTCCTTTCTTACCTCTTATAGGTAAGTGAAAAGATTTCTCTTTCAGGGATTTGGCTTTCCATAGACAATATAGTTAGGGCCTTTGCTGGTCTCAGCCCTTTATCTGTTTATTGTGTTCCTGACTCTTGTCAGACATTTTTAACTTGTGGCAGCGATCCATTGTTTTAAGGGCCATGGCACAGTGGTGCCAGTTTGTAGCTAGTGTTAGAGTGACAAGGAACTGGATACTTTCCAAAGTTGGTGTCCTTTTGTAATTTAGACTATTTTACTCCACCCTTTGACTTAGAGAATTATGGTGGAAGAATAAAAGCTAGAAAAGGTCATAGGAATCATCTGGCCTAATATTTTACAGGTGTTTAAAATAAAAAAGCAAGTAAACCACAAAAACTCCTTCTTGCTAAAAAACACACCCTATAAGTACCGTTTCTCACAAGTGGGCACTATCACTCAAGTCAAAGAACAAGAACAGTAAGCATCCACATTCCATTTCTAGAAAACAGGAGTGGTGCCCACATTGCTTTCCTCACTTAAAGGCAGTTGGTAGCTCATCCCAAATCTAAAGGCCGCCTTACTTCTGAGGATGGTAGTTGGGCAGCCAATGCATTCAAAGTGTACATCTTTTATAACTCGGGTTGGGAGAGTCCAGCTTGGCCCTGAGATTTGTGGTATGATCTTCGTTAATGGGTGTAGGTATATGAGTTTTTAAGACCAATGTGAGTCTTGGCTAAGTAGGTCTTACTCCATTTAAAATATTGGCTAGTTTAAGTTCCCAAAGGGTTGAGTTCAAGGGGTACAGTACACAGAACGTTGCTGAAATGTGATTAGGGAAGGGAAGTGTGGAAAGAGCATAGGCACTTGGGTTCAAATCCTGGTTCCCTTACCAAACCAGCTGTTGGACCTTCGGCAAGTTATTTAATCTCTCTAAGACTCCAGTTCTTCAATTTATAGTTTCAAAAGGATTCGGTAAGATAGCATATGGAAGCTCTTAGTTTAATTGCTGGTGCATAAGGGACTCGGTTCACTTAATTTTCTTTCCCTTCCTACTTCCTTCTCTAAGGCGATTGAGGATTTTCCTTATCTGTGAGTAAATATCCATCTAAGATTGACTAAACTAAATTTCATGAGAACAGAGGACGAGAATAATGCTAGAGGCGATTTCTGCTCTGTGGTTTTATATTGGAGAAAAATGTACATTGTTCCATTCTTACTAGCATAGACTTTCTTTAAGATACATGGCTTAACTGAGGTACTTGTATTAGGGTTCCTAGGACAGAATCTTAGGATGGGTCATCAATTGGCTTGAAAAGGGACTATGGTGTAAAGAGAGTATATAAATTATTGTGACTATCAGTTAGGATTTTTTGTGTGTACAAGGGACCAAAATGTAGCTCAAATGTCCTTAATAATAATAAAGGGAATTTATTAATTCTCAAATTTAGGCAAGGCTTGGTTCTGCAACTCAGTTTGTCCCCTGGAATCTCATTTCTCTTCATCTTTCAGTCAGGCCCCCACTGACTTCTATCAATAGCTTTAGCCTCTCCCTTCAAGGGCACAAAATGGCCGTTGCAGTTCCAGGCCTTTGGTTCTAATGCTGCACCATGCAAGGGAAAAGCGGCCACCTTCTGTAGCTGTTGCGGAAGAGAAAGAAGAAAGCCTTGCTTCTTGCCTCAAAAGATGTCTCCTACATTCATTAGCTCCAGTTGGGTTATGTGCCCATTCTTGGACCAGTCACTATGACTGGGCAATGGAATGACCTGATTGGCTGAAGCCAGTCAAGGCCAGTCTCTGGAGCAGGATGGAGACATGGCCAATAACTGGAGATGAATGGTTTGCCACGGGACATTTGGGGTTCTCGTTCCAGAGGGCTGGAGAAGTGCTAAGCAGAGAACTGCTTTGGCAGTTAATGCAAATTTTGAGCTGTGAAGTAATGAAGCCTTGTGTTCTGCTTGTAGGGATCATCCATGTATCATGTGGACTGGAGGCTGCAGGAGAATTCCAGTTTTGGTGTTCCATGCTGAGGCTATTCTGACAAAGGACAACAATATTCGAGTAATTGGAGGTGGGTATGACCCTCCCCCACAGAGGACAGGGCTGGGCATGGCCCTGACGACCTTGTCTTGCAGAACCTGATATCATGTGTAGATAGGAAAAGGTCTGTGGCGATGAGAAAAATCTATCGATCTGTTGTACTTAAAAGGATTGTTTATAATTTCTTAAATTGTTTGCCTCGTGTTTTTTTCTGTTCGATATTTTTTTAGAATTATGTGTATACATGTGTTTATTATTTTTTTATTGTAAAATATACATAATATAAAAATTACCATTTTAACCACTTAAAATGTACAATTCATTGGCATTTAGTGCATTTATAAAGTTGTGCAACCATTGTCACTAGTTCCAGAACATTTTCATCACTCCAGAGGGAAACCCTGTACCCATTGTCTCAGTTAGCCAGGTTTCTATGACAAATACCACATAATGGGTTGGCTTATGCTAACAAGCATTTACTGTCTCATGTTTTCAGAGGCTAGAAATCCAAAGTCAAGATGTCAACAATGCCATGCTTTCTCTCCAAAGTCTCCAGCATTCTGGTGCTGGCTTGCCACAATCCTTGGGGTTCTTTGGCTTTCATCTCTACCTCCCGTCATGTGGCAATGTCCTTGTCTCCTCCTGTGTTTCTCTGACTCTTGGCTTTTTATAAGGGCTCCAATAATACAGATTAAGGCCCACCCTGATTCAGTTGGGGCACACCTTAACTAAAAATAATGTCTTCAAAAAGTCCTATTTATAATGAGTTCATACCCACAGGAAAGTGGATTAAGATTAAGAACTTGTCTTTGTTGAGGTACCTCATTCAAGCATTCGCCCCCCATTCCCTTCCTCCCCACAGTTCCTGGCAACCACTTATCTGCTTTCTGTCTCAGTGGAATTGCCTATTCTGGGTATTTCATATAAATGGAAGCATATAATATGTGGCCTTTTGTATCTGGCTTCCTTTACTTAGTATAATGTTTTCAAGGTTCATCCAAATCATCCAAATTATAGCATGTATCAGTAGTTCATTCTTTTTTTTAAGAAAACAAAAACAAGGTTTATTAGGGGTAACATTTGGGAAAGATTCAAGAGGGAGGAAGTAGGATTGGACAGGGAAAACCTACAGACTGTAATGCAGATCTGACACCTTTTTTTTTTTAAGGTGCCAGGAGCTGGGGAGTGAACCTGGGACCTCGTATGTGGGAAGCCGACACTCAACCACTGAGCCACATTGGCTTCTCTGAGTTGTTTTTTTTGTTTGTTTGTTTGTTTTGCTTGTTGTTTGTTTTGTTTTTTGCAGGAGGCACTGGGAACCGAACCTGGGACCTCCCATGTGGGAGGCGGGCGTTCAACTGCTTGAGCCATATCCGCTCCCAGATCTGGCACCTTTACTGAGATTAGAATAGCCACAGCTGTCTGACCACTGCTAAGAATCCTCTTCAGATGTCAAAATGATTGTCTAAATGGAGTAGGTGGGGGCAGTGGGTGAGGCCCGAGTAGAGCTCAGGTTGGAGGAGGTGGCCCCTATCTCAGCATTAGTGATGGAGGGCCTCCCATGTTGTGGTGCCTGAAGGGCAATCCTGGGAAAGGACGGGGCCCTCCTGCAGCGATATTAACCTTGCCTTTCTCCTCCTTAGCAGAGAATGAGCTTCCGAGCTGCTCCAGGCCCTGGATCTCTCAGTGGAGGGGACTTTGTGTCACGTCTTCCTGGCACTGGTGTCTTAAATGCCGCAACCTCTGGCATCTTCTTATTTTGGGTTATTTCTCCTCTGTTTCAAGTGGGCAGCTTCCCTGGTCTGCTCAACCGTTGCTCTCTCTACAGCATGAACTCTGAGCCAGTTGTCACGAGCTTTCTCCTCACGAAGAGTGAACTCCTGTCTAAATGAGCGCTCTGCTTGCTGCAGTTTTTGTTTCATTTCTTGAATTCTTCGCTTGTAGGTCTTGACTTCCTCTATAGCTGTGTTGGCTATTTCCCCTACAGCTGACAGCCACATCTGGCTTTCCTGCTGTCCACGCACCTAACGTTCTAGCTTTTCTCCTTTGGCTCTCCTTTCCTGCTCATGGATTTTGTCAACAATCTCGATTTTCAGCCTTAGTGTTTTGCATTCCACTTCTTTTGCAACTTTCACAGACCTCAGTAAATTGCAGTCATCTTCCAATTTCTTTTTATAATCTTTCAGGTTACCTTTAATGGACATTGAGGCTCTCAGCTAAAATTTCAGTTGTTTCGGATCATCCTCAACTGCTGATATGACAGTTTTGCCCGGGAGACATCCATCATCTGTGTCATTTGATTTTCATCTTCCTATTTAGGTCACCTGCCACTTCTCCATTCATCCCTGCATGTTTGTCCTGAGACACACCATCAGGGACTCAATTCAAGGGGGAAATGCAATCAGACAAAGCAACAATATTATTTTTTCAGACAGCTCCTTCCACATCTTTCTGCATGCTTTCTAAGACTGACTTGTTCCTAGATGCCAGAGTGCTCTTTTTTCTGGTGTTCAATTTCCTGCTGCAACTGTTCCTTCTTGGTCTTTAAGCTGAGCATTGTTCTTCCATACTCTCTCATCTTCTGACTAGCTGCACAGAGGACACTTTTGACCTTTGCCTTATCTGAGATAGCCATAAAAAGAAAGCATTTCAAAATTGCTATGATTTTTTTTTTTTTAAAGATTTATTTTTATCTATTTCTTTCTCTCCCCGCCCCCGTTGTTTTGCACTCGCTGTCTGCTCTCTGTGTGTTCTTCTGTGTCTGCTTGTATTCTCTTTCGACGGCACCAGAAACCGATCCTGGGACCTTCCAGAGTGGGAGAGAGGTGGTCAATCTCTTGCGCCACCTCAGCTTCCTGATCTGCTGTGTCTCTTACTGTCTCTCCTGTGTCTCTTTTTGTTGCGTCATCTTGCTGCGCCAACTCTGCACAGGCCAGCTCTCTGCACAGGCCAGCTCTCCACTCAGGCCAGCTTGCTGCATGGGCCAGCTTGCTCTTCACCAGGAGGCCCTGGAAATCGAACCCTGGACCTCCTATATGATAGATGGGAGCCTGGTTGCTTGAGCCACATCCGTTTTCCCAAAATTGCTGATTTTTTGTGGAGCGGATATGGCTCAGTGGTTGAGTGCCTGCTTTGCAAGTATAAAGTCCCAGGTTCAATCCCATGTACCTCCTTAAAAAAAAAATTGCTATGATTTTTTTCTTCATCTAATATCAAGTCCTGATTGTTTACATTCTGGTCTCTCATTATGCAGGGTAGCTCTTGTATCCTCAAGGATGTCATCCAGCATTTCATTTTTCCCTTTAAGGGTTTATTTATTTTACCAGATAGAATGTTGTGTTTCTTTCTTGTATACATTTCTCTGATTCATTGATCTTCTGTTCCCAATTGGATATTTTCTCTGGAAGCTTGATGTTTCCTTTAGGCAATTCTTTGTCTTCAACAAAATTTGCTGTCAACTGACTTGATATATCTGAAGCTTTACAGCAAGGACAGAGCTCCAGATGAAAATGGCAAATGAAACAATTCCCAAGTAGGCAACAATAATAATAGGCTTCCAAGGAATTCCATAAAAATCAGGACTGGGATGAAATTTGTCAGGCAGAATATTAGTCAGTTTGAATGCATTGAATGGGAAGAATAGGTCTTCTTTTGTGTATTCATGAATTACCTGATTTAAATCCTGTGTAAAATTTCTTAAAATGCACTCAGCACTCGTGGTTGGGTGACTAGGAGACCTGAGCAGGAGGAGCCAGAAGAGCATCCAAGGTGCTGCCATGTCCTGGTCCCCTGGGCACTTTGGGGGTTGCCAGGGAGGAGGGAGGTGGTGGGGCTGGGGTGGGGTCTGTGATGGGGGAGCCCAGGATTGGGGGTGGGAGCAGGGGTGTGGGCAGGGGGCAGGAGGCGGGGATGTGTGAAAGAGAGAGGGCAGAAGGCCATGAGTTCCTAGGAGCAGGAAGGTGTACGGGTGGGAGTTGGGGGATGCTCAAGGGAAAGGGAGTGCATTCTTTTTTTATGGCTGAATAGAATTCCATTGTATGGCTATACCATATTTTGTTTATCCATCTGTTGATGGACATTTGGGTTGTTCCCCCTTTGGGTACTGTGAAAAGTGCTGCTGTGAACATTTGTGCACAAAATTTTGCTTGAACAACTGTTTTCAATTGTTTTGGGTATATACCTAGGAGTGGAATTACTGGGTCATATGGCAATTCTATGTTTAAATTATAGAAGAACCATCAAACTGTTTTCTACAGTGGCTGTCCCATTTTATATTCTCACCAGCAATGTATGAGGGCTCTGGTTTCTCCACATCCTTGCCAAATCTTTTTTGTTTTGTTTTGTTTTTAATTTTAGCCATAGCTAGTGGTATTAAGTTGTATCTCATTGTGGTTTGATTTGCATTTCCCTAATGATTAATGACATTGACCATCTTTTCATGTGCTTGTTGATCATTCGTATATCTTTTTTGGAGAAATATCTATTCAAGTTTTTTTTGCCATTTTAAAATTTGGTTGTCTTTTTGCTGTTGAGTTGTAAAGCAACTAGATCCTTACCAGATCTGATTTGCAAATATTTTCTCCCATTCTGTAGGTTGTCTTTTCACTTTCTTGATAGTGCCCTTTGATGCACAAAATGTTTTAATTTTAATGAAGTCCAATTATATATTTTTTCTTGTATTGCAGAGAAACCACTGCCAAATTCAAGTCATGAAGATTTACCCCTGTGTTTTCCTCTAAGAGTTTTATAGTTTTAGCTCTTACAGTTAAGTTTTTGATCCATTTTGATTTAATTTTTATATGTGGTGTGAATTAAAAAGTCCAATTTCATTCTTTTGCAACTTGTCCCAGCACCATTTGTTGAAAAGACTATTCTTTCCCTATTGAATGTTCTTGGCACCTTGTTGAAAATCAATTCACCACAGATGTGTGGGTTTTTTTTCTGGATTCTCAATTCCATTCCATTGATCTATATGTTTTTCTTTATACCAGTACCACACCAGTACCATATTGTTTTGATTACTATAGTTTTATAATAAGATATGAAATTGGGAAGTGTGAGTCCTCCAACTCTGTTCTTTGTCAAGATTATTTTGGCTATTTGAGGCCTTTGCAATTCCGTATTAATTTGATGATTGGCTTTTCCATTTCTGCAAAAACGTGTGGGGATTTTTATAGGGATTGTGTTGAATCTGCCGCTCACTTTGGGTAGTATTGCCATTTTAGCAATATTAAGTCTTCTAATCCATGAACACAGGATGTCTTCCCATTTATGCAGGTCTTCTTTAATTTCTTTTAGTAATGTCTTGTAGTTTTCAGTGTACATCTTGCATCTCCTTGGTTAAATTTATTCCTAAGTATTTTTATTCTTTTTCTTGCTGTTGTGAATGGTATTATTTTCTTAATTTTCTTTTCAGATTGTTCATTGCTTATGTCTAGAAAGACAACTGATTTTTTAGTGTGTTGATCTTGTGTACTGCAACTTTGCTGAGTTTTTTTTATTTTTGGGACTCTTCAGGATTTACTATTTATAAGAGCATGTCATCTGTGAATAAAGATAGTTGTACTTTTTCTTTTCCAAATTGGTTGCTTTTTTTTCTTTTTCTTGCCTAATTGTTCTGGCTTGAACTCCAGTACAATGTTGAATAGAAGTGGTGAAAACAGTCATACTTGCTTTGTTCCTGATCTTTAGGGGGAAGGCTTTCAATCTTTTACCATTATGATAGTAGCTGTGGGTTTCTCTTAAATGTTCTTTTTCATATTAGGAAGTTCCCTTCTACTCCTAGTTTGCTGAGTGTTTTTATCAAGAAAAGGTTTTAGATTTTTTCAGATGTTTTTCTGTATGTGTTTCAATTGAGATGTTCTTGTGTTTTTTTCTTTTATTCTCTTGTATAGTGTATGACTTGATTACTTTTTTTTGCTTTTTTTAAAAAATATATTTTTATTACAGAAGTTGTAAACTTACAAAACAGTCATGCACATGTGTAGAATTCCTGTACAACAACGCTTCAACAACATACCACACCATTGTGGAACATTAGTTACAGATTATGAGATAATATCATCAGACTATTACCACCAGCTATGGTCCATAGTGTACATTTGGCATATTTTTTCCATACCCTGCTATTATTAACACAGTACATCTTTGGCATTGATGCAAGAATATTACAGCATCACAGTTAACTGTAGTCCATAGATTATATTAATTGTAATTTTCCCATGCTTCTCCACATTCCCACCACCCTGCAGTAGTGACGTACATCCATTCTAGTTCACAGAAGGACATTTTTGCATTTGTACTGTTAAGCATAGTTCTTATCCACCTCTGGGTTAACTGTGTTATTCAGTCCCTAGATTTCTCTAGCTTTCTTTCAATTGACATTTCCATTCCTAGACTACCCTTTTCAGCCACAATCTCATTTATAAACCAGCTGCTACTCACTATAATGTGTTACCATCAACTCTATCCATTTCCACATATTTACAATGAAGTTAATTAAAACATCTACATACATTAAGCCTTAGTACTTCTTCACAGCCCTCCTCTTATCTCGTAATAACCTATACTCTAGGTTTTAACTCCATGCGTTTATTCTTCATATTTGGTTCATATTAGTGAGACCATACAATATTTGTCCTTTTGTGTCTGGCTTCTTTCACTTAGCATAATGTCTTCAAGATTCATCCAGGTATCATATGTGTCCCAATTTCATTTCTTCTAACTGCAGTATAGTATTCCATTGTATGTATATACCACATTTTGTTTATCCATTCATTGGTTGATGGACACTTGGGTTTTTTCCATCTTTTGGCAATCGTGATTAACGCTATGAACATTAATGTGCAGATGTCTGTTCGTGTCACAGTTTTCAGTTCTTCTGGATATATTCCTAGGAGAGGAATTCCTGGATCATATGGAATTTCTATATTTAACTTCCTGAGGAACCACCGAACTGTCTTCCACAGAAACTGCACCATTTTACAATCCCACCACCAATGAAGGAGTGTTCCTATTTCTCCACCTCCTCTCCAGCACTTACTGTTTTCTGTTTTTTTTTTTTTTTAAATAATGGCCATTCTATGCAGTGTGAGATGATGTCTTAATGTAGTTTTGATTTTATTTCCCTAATAGCTAGTGATATTGAACATTTTTTCATGTGCTTTTTGGCCATTTGTATTTCCTCTTTGGAGAAATGCCTATTTAAGTCTTTTGCCCATTTTTAAATTGGATTGCTTGCTCTTTTATTATTGAGTTGTATGATCTCTTTATATAGAATGGAAATCAAACTCTTATCAGATATGTGATTTCCAAATATTTTCTCCCATTGTGACCAAGTCCTTTGAATCACAAAAATGTTTAAGTTTGAGGTGGTCCCATTTATCCATGTTTTCTTTCATTGCTTGTGCTTTCGGTTTAAAGTTTAAGAATGCACTACTACCACCAGGTCTTGAAGATGTTTTCCTGTGTTTTCTTATAGGAGCTTTATGGTTATAGCTTTTATATTTAGGTTTTTGATCCATTTTGAGTTAATTTTTGTAAAAGGTGTGAGATATAGATTCTCTTTCTTTCTTTTGTCTATGAATATCCAGTTCTCCCAGCACCATTTGTTGAATAGACTTTTCTTACCCAGCTGAGTGGGTTTGACAGGCTTGTCAAAAATCACTTGACCATAGATGTGAGGGTCTATTTCTGAATCATCAATTCCGGTCCATTGGTCTGTGTGTTTGTCTCTATGCCAGTACCATGTGTTTTTACCATTGTAGCTAGGTAATATGATTCAAAGCCCGGAAGTGAAAAAAATCCCCCAACTTCGCTTTTCCTTTTTAAGATGTTTGTGGCTATTTGGGGCCCCTTACCCTTCCAAATAAATTTGATAATTGTATTTTCCATTTGTTTAAAAAATGCTGGTGGAGTTTTTTATCGGCATTGAATTGAATCTGTATATCAATTTGGGTAGGATTGACATCTTAATGATATTTAGTCTTCCAATCCATGAGAATGGAATGTTCTGCCAATTATATAGGTCTTTTTAATTTCTTTTAGCAATGCATTGTCATTTTCTGAATACAAGTGCTTTACATCCTTAGTTAAGTTTATTCCTAAATATTTGCTTCTTTTAGTCGCTATTGTAAATAGAATTTTTTTCTTGACTTCCTCCTCAGATTGTGCATTACCAGTGTATAGAAACACTAGTGATTTTTGCCTATTGATCTTGTATCCTGACACTCTACTGAAATTGTTTATTAGCTTGAGCAGCTTTGTTGAAGATTTTTTGAGACTTTCTAGGTATAGAATCATATCATCTGTGAGTAGCAAAAGTTACTTCTTCCTTTCTGATTTGAATTCCTTTTGTTTCTTTTTCTTGCCTGATTGCTCAAGCTAGAACCTCTAGCACTATATTGAACAATAGTGGTAACAGTGGACATCCTTGTCTTGTCCGTAATCTCAGTGGGAATTCAATCTTTCACCATTGAGTACGATGTTAGCTGTGGGTTTTTCATATATGGCCTTTATCATGTTAAGAAAATTTCCTTCAATTTCTATCTTTTGTAGTATTTTTTATCAAGAAAGAATGCTGTATTTTGTCACATGCCTTTTCTGCATCAATTGATAGGATCATGTGATTTTTCTTCTTTGATTTATTAATGTGGTGTATTACGCTGAATGATTTTCTTGTATTGAACCACCCTTGCATGCCTGGTATAAAACTCACTTGATCGTAATGAATAATTCTTTTAATGTGTTGTTGGATTTGAATAGCAAGTATTTTGCTGAAGATTTTTGCATCCATGTTTATTAGGGAAATGGGTCTGTAATTTTCTTTTTACATAATATCTCTATGTGATTTTGGTATTAGGGTGATATTGGCTTTGGTATTAGGGTGGTAATGATAGAATGAGTTTGGTAGCGTTCCTTCTTGTTCAGTTTTTTTGGAAGGGCTTGAGTAAGATTGGTATTAAATCTTCTTTGTATGCTTGGTAGAACTCTCCTGTGAAACCATCTGGTCCTGGGCTTTTCATTTTGGGGAGTTATTTGATGACTGTTTCAATCTCTCTACTTGTGATTGGTTTGTTGATGTCTTCTGTTTCTTCTAGGGTCAGTGTAGGTTGTTATACATTTCTAGGAATTTTTCCATTTCATCTACATTGTCTAGTGTGTTGGCATACAGTGTTCATAGTATCTTCTTATGATCTCTTTTATTTCTTTGAGGTCAGTAGTAATGTCACCGTTTTCATTTTTTATTTATTTACATCTTCTCTCTTTTTTTTGTCAGTCTAGCTAAGGGTTTATTGATTTCTTCTCGAAGAACCAACTTGTGGTTTTGTTTATTCTATTGTTTTTTTTGTTCCCAATTTCATTTATTTCTGCTCTGATCTTTATTTCATTCCTTCTACTTGCTTTGGGGATAATTTGCTGTTCTTTTTCTAGTTCCTCCAGCTGTGTAGTTAGGTCATTGAATTTAGCTCTTCTTTTTTAATGTAAGCAGTAAAGGCTATAAATTTCCCTCTCAGCACTGCCTTCGCTGCCTCCCATAGGTTCTGATATGTTGTGTTCTTGTTTTCATTCATCTTGAGATATTTATTGATTTCTCTCACAGTTTCTTCTTTGATCTAGTGATTATTTAAGAGTGTGTTATTTAATCTCCATATATTTGTGAATTTCCCCCTTTTCAGCCTCTTGTTGACTTCCAATTTTATCGCATTATGATCAGAGAAGGTGCTTTGTATAATTTCGATCTTGTTGAATTTATTG
>JAQZBX010039501.1:0-23016 GCA_029593785.1 Cabassous unicinctus
AAAAAACACAAAAAACAATAAGCTGAGAAGAGATGCAATCTCAAATGGGAAAAAGTCAGTGGATATCCAGAGAAGCCTGAGGCAGAGACTTGCCCCAATAACAGAACATCCAGTCCAGATGTTGAGAAGTGGGGGAGTGGGAAAGGGGAGCTGGCTGGTGTCAGCTCCCTGATCTCTGGTCCTGCCCTTGTGAAGTCAGGGGACGTCTACCGCAGCTCACGGTGGCTCTTACCCTGGTGACCTGTGCAGCCAAGGTGAGCACTACACTTGTGTGAACACTCATTATCACCTGTCCCACCTGGGTAGGGCCAGTCAAGAGACCTGGGCTTCTGCTTTGCTCTCTGGGTTATGACCTGTTCAAGCTTGGCCCACAGGCTGGTAGGGGCAGGAATAAGCCGACTCAGGCTGGGCTGCGGGGCCTGAGACAATTGGGAGGAGGTTTTAGGGAGAGCCTACCCAAGGAAGGGGAGCCTTCCATCTTTCTTACCAGGAAGTGAGACTGGGCTTAGTCTGGCTTGGCGTCAGGAGATGCATGGTCCAGTTTGGGGGCTAGGGATATGGTAGTAAGATCTCTGTGTAGTTGTGGTACCCAGCATCAGGTAGGTAGGAGCATTTTGTATCCAAAGAGGGTGCATTTGGAATAAAATCGTATTATTGGCAAATGGCCACTGGGTTGAGGGACAGGGTTCAGCTCACTGGAAATAAGAGACAGAAAGGGGCTGGGCAGGTCTTTAGGGCTCTGGCCCAGGAAGGAATGGAGTCCCCATCAGGTCACAGTGCCTGGACACTCAGAGTGCTGATTGTGGGAGGGGTGTTAACTTGGGTTGAGAGTACAGAGGGAGCTCAGGGACTCTTTGGTGACTGGTTAGAGGCCTAGAGCCAGACACTGAGCATGGTCTTACGTCTCATTGGTGCTGCCTGGATGACCCAGCAGGAAACACGTTTCCAGTCTTTATACTGGGTATGATTGAGGCTGTGAGGTACTGACATGACTTGGCATATGGGCTCCTGCTGGGACTTGAGACCAGGCCCAAACTGCAGCAGGCATGGGTGGATTCCCCATATCCTGCCCAGCCCTTGCCAGATGCTTCTCCTGGAATGTTGGCCTTTCATCTTCCCTCTTATTCTGGCTTCTTCCATTCCTCACCAATCTGGGATGCTGGGATTTTAACATCTCCAGGTTGAGATGCCTTAACAGACTTTAAGGAAACTCTGCCATGGCATTTGTGTGAAAGGACTTCCAGATACACACATTTTTAAGGGCAGGATGGGGATCAACCCCCAAGTCAGTTCAATGTTATACTTCTTCTAATCATTTCTGCACTGAATGGAGAACAAATTGACCCCTGCCTCTTCTTTGAACACAGTGAAGGTAACACCCCTTCTTTTGGGAAAGCTTGTTAAAGATTTAGTATATAGGACTGATGGGTAAAGGTTATTTGGTAGTTCAGCTTGATTCACAGCAGGATGGTAATAAGTTTAAGAACTATAAACATATGAGAAGATATTTATAGGAAGGATAATGAAAAGCTATCCTCCACCACAACTAATAACCATACAAGTCTAAATTAAATAAATTATGAGGAAAGAGTCATTATAGACACAAAAGAGAGAGTACCAGAGGTAGCCCTGGAAGAACCAGCTTGGAGGATACAAAAATCAGGATTGTTCTAGGCATTCTGGGCACCCTTGAAGCCATGTTTTAGATTTTGGAATGTTGGGATGTTAACACAGGCAAGCACCCTCGTGGGCCTGTCTAGTCTATATGGTTTCATAGGAAGATAATTTTTCCCAACAATGGTTAATTTTTTTTAACAAATCAATTTTATTGATACATATTAATAAAGTATGTAATTTATTCAAAGTGTACAATCAATGGTTTTTGGTATAATCACATAGTTGTGCATTCATCACTTCAATCATTATTAGAGCATTTTCATTATTTCAATATTAATAATAACAAAAAACAGACAAACAAACAAGAAAATTCTTCACTGCTCAGTCTCTCTCTGTTTCCCCTGCTGTACATAGCTGCTATTTCTGGCTAGCCTTGCACAATTATTTATTTATTTATTAAGCAAGTTTATTGAGATATATTCACATACCATATGATCTACCTAAAGTGTATAATCAATGGCTTTTAGTACAATCACAGTGTTGTGCATTTATAATGTGACGGCTAATTTTATGTGCCAACTTGGCTAGGTTATGGTGTCCAGATCATCTGTGTTCATTTTCACCCCACCATAGCCTCTACTCCTTTTCACTGTTCCTCAGTGACTATAATAAGCTCTTCTTTGTGCTCAGTTAAGCTGAAACCTAATAGCCTCTCTCTTTTCAAGTTGTTCTTAAATTATTTTATCCACCACTCTCACCCCACACTTTTCCATGGAGTGTTTCTAACACTATTTATAAGGCTCCATATAGAGCTAAAGATGATAGAGGAACAGGGGAAGAGGTTCATTCAGCTTTCCAAAGTCTGTTGAACATGCACGCCTGTGGCAGACTTCTTTTTTTTTTCAGGGATTGAACTTGGGACCTCATACACGGGAAGCAGGCACTCAAACCCTGAGCTATGCCCACTCCACGGTGGCAGACTTCTTTTGTTTGACTTCCCAGCACCCATTTTTCATTCTTCAGGTAATGGAAACCCAAGATTGTTTTAGGGAACTACTTTACCCCATTTCCCTCTTTACCCCATTGGAAGCAGTCCTGATGGGACTATCAAGGTGGCTCAGCCTTCCCTTGGTCAAGATTGAGTAGGTGACATACACTAGGCCAAATTCTTCCTAGAATTTGAATCTTAAGCAAATTGGCATGAGAAGACATGTCACAATGGAAATTTGAAGATATTATACATTAAATAGTTCTGGTTGTCTATATGCCCAGAGCTACTCTGTCCCTGGCCTTTCTAGAGTCTGGAAGTCTGTTTTTTTTTTTGTTTGTTTGTTTAGTTTTCCTTTGATTATGAAAACCATCCCGTATCCTTCTAATAAATTCCTTTCTTCTTAATTTAGTTACCGTTGATTTCTGTGTTGTAAGCAAAGAAACCCCAAAGATACTCTGATACACTATTCTTCATGAGATTATCAAGGACTACAAAACAATTCCCAAATGTCCTTTAAAAGATGATATTTTCTTGCTATAATGTACTAATAAAATGCTGAGTATTGGCATGGAGAGAGTTGTAACATTTTGGGGGAGCCACCAGATGGTAGCATTACAGATAATTTCCTAATCTAATTTATCTTTAAGTGTGTGTGTTAAATCTTGAAAAAATGGTTTATCATTGTTATTATTTTATAGCTCTATTTTTTTTACAAATCAAGCCATAGCATATCTTGCAGTGATAGAATTCAGATGTGACAAAAGCAGTTTTCTTGGCAATGCCTTGGAGGTATATATCCTAACTTCAAAACAATTTATGTCCAACATGTCTGAAAGCAAACAAATATCCTCAGAAGGGGAATATTTCCTAAGTGGAGGCAGCCAATATGTAGATTTTATTATGGTTCTGCCAGGAACCAATGACATACACGTTGCCATTGCTCCCACATAAACCTTTCACAGATTGTGATAAATGCTTCTTTGATACAGTAGGCCCTGCTTGCAGCAAAACTCCTAAACAGTGGACTCTGACCAGGAACCATGCATGTGGTGGAGAAAGACCTTTGCTTTGGATTATAAGGAAGATTGCAGATCAAATTGTTATGGTCAACAGTGGCCAGAAAAGATTTCTACATTCTTAGTGGGAAGTCCATGGATGGTTTCATGATTTTGAACAAAGATATTTGAGTAGGTCAGACCAAAAGAAGGAGGGAATGTTAACACCAAACTGTTAGAAACTCTCACTGATAAATGTCAGCTTCTACCAAAAGATGACACAATTTATTCCCAAATGACCGTTCCCTGCTTCCTTTCTGCCTCCAGTTCCAAATTCCCCCCTCTTAGAACCAGTAAGCTAGTGTTGTGTAACAAGCCACTCCAAAATGTAGTGGCTTAAAACAGCAAATATTTACTTGGTTCATGAGGCAGTAGGTTGGCTGGGTATTCTCCTAGTCTGTGCCAGGTTTCCTTGTGCGTCTGCGATGAGTTGGTGGGTCAGCTGTAGACCATCTTTGCTGATCTTGACTATGCTATCACATGTTTGGGTATTGGTTGGCTATAGGCTGGTCTAGGATGTCTTCAGTCCATTCATCTTCCATCAGGCTAACTTGGGTTAGATGCGTGGTGGTTTCATGGCTCTGAGGGAGAGAGGGAGAGCAGAAGCAAGCCAGGCCCCCTGTGGTTGAAGCTTGGAACTGACACACTGTCACTTCCAAGGACGAGCTAAAAAGTCACATTGCAAAAGATGTGGATACAGAGTCATGACAAATTGGGGCCATTGTTAATCTCCCACACTAGGAATGTCATGACTCTGCTAGTCCAATTTCCCTCAGAAATTTGTTGTGATGTTAAATGAGAAGAATGAGTTGAGAGGGATATTGGACCAGAGGAAAGAGAACAAGAGTCCATATGGGTTGAAAGTCAGAAAGAATTTGGGCAATTTGTCAAATGACAGGCTTCAAAGTAACATCAGTGTGGCAGAGAAATGGGGACAAGAAGAAAAGGAAGTTGGAGACATGTTTCCATAATTTATGAATTTGATCCATTTTGATATTCCATGAGAGGTACAAGTAAAGGATGGGATTTCCAATAAGTTATGTTTTGACTATGAAACCATGCATTTTTCACTGTAACTTTGCAGGACTGAGCCATAAGGGTTCCTCGGGAGTGTTTTGATTAAACATTTAGATTTTCAGAAGTAGCCCTCCTTTTAAAGAATGCTATACCAAGTTAGAAGGAAAGTAAAACACTGAGTTTTTTTTTTTTCCTGAGGAGGATAATCACTCCTATTTAAAAGTTTAATATTTCCTGAGCACAGTCAGTTTCAGAAAGTCAAAATGTGGAGTAAATATGGTGCTCTCTGAAGACTTTGTGAATTTAGTTTTTCAAATATCCCTGGAAAGGTAAAGAAATAATGTATTGACTAATTCCTAGGTGTATATGCTGCCAATTTATCTGAGCATTTGATAGATAGCTTCTCTGAGTCCATAAATCTTTGTTCACTTGTTTCTGTCCCAGTGGTGCTAGTGCTTAAATCTATAATACCTATGGAATCGGAGGAAGGTGCACCAGAAGCCAAACCTCAAGGGCTTTAAAGCTAGCCCAGCCTGTATTCAATTCCTACTTCACCCTTTACCAGCTATGTGAACTTGGGCATATTTTCTTTCATGGCTAAGCTTGCTTTTCATCTTAAAATGGGGAAAACAATCCTGTTGCATACGGTTGTTGTAAGAATTAAAGATAATGTACGATCAGTGTTGAGCACATAAATGCTTATTTCTGACTCCTCAAACAGAGGCTATAGAGCAGACTTTATTTTATCCACTGTTGAGATACTGCAGCTTTCCTAAATTTGGTAAAATAAACTTGTCTAACATCCAGTGTCCGGAAGCCACTGAACCCACAAAGACCTCTCTTTATCTTACTGCTCATATTAGATGACTAGAAATGTAGCTACCAACTTAATTGTGATACTAACTGTGCCATTGGGGCCTTTTAAAAATAAATCAATTATCAGATGCCATTTTTGTTTGCTTGCTTGTTTGCTTGTTTTTTTGCTTTATCAAAGCTTAGTCCTTCCTACTTTTTTATTATTTTTTTTATTAAGAAGTTGTGGGTTTACAGAAAAATAATGCATAAAACACAGGGTTTCCATTTACCACCTTATTGTTAACATCTTGCTTTGGTGTGGTACATTGTTACAAATGATGAAAACACATTTTTATAATTGTTCTATTAACTATAGGCTGTGGTTTAATTTAGGATTCACAGTTTGTGTTATTTAGTCCCACGGAGTTTTAAAAAGAATTTATTCTAGCAACATATATAGACCCGAAATTTCCTCTTTGAACCACATTCAAATATATAATTTAGTGCTGTTAATTATGTTCAGAATATTGTGCTACCATTACCACCTCCATTTCCCAAAATTTTCCATAATTCCAAATAGAAACTTTGTATTTAAGCCTTAACTCCCTATTCTGTACACCCCACCATTCCCTGCTAATATATATTCTAGATTCTAACTCCATGACTTTACTTATTCTAATTCTTTCAAATCACTGAGATCATACAACATTTGCCCTTTTGTGTCTGGTTTATTTCACTCAACATGATGTTTTCAAGATTCATCCATGTTTTCACATGTATCAGAACTTCATTCCTTTTTATGGCTGAATATATTCCATTTGTGTATATAGAGCACACTTTGTTTATCTGTTCATTGATTGATGGAAACCTGGGTTGCTTCCATCTTTTGGCAATTGTGAATAATGCCACTGTGAACATTGGTGTGCAAATACCTGTTTGAGTCCCTGCTTTCCATTCTTTTGGGTATATATGCAGAAATGGGGTTGCTGGGTCATATGATAACTCTGTACTTAACTTTCTGGGGAACTATTAAGCTGTCTTTCACATCACCTGCACCATTTTACATTCCCATGAGCAATGAATGCATGTTCCTATTTCTCCACATCCTCTCTAGCACTTGTAACTTTTCTTTTTTCCCCCCAGAGTATTCATTCTGGTGGGTGTGAAATGGTATTTCATTGTGGTTTTGATTTGCACTGCACTAATGACCAGTGATATTGAGAATCTTTTCATGTGCTTTTTGGCCATTTGTATATCTTCTTTGGAGAAATGCTTATTCAAGTCTTTCTTTCAACTGGGTTGTTTGTCTTTCTGTTGCTGAGTTGTAGGATTTCTTTATATATTCCAGATATTAAATCCTTACCAGATATGTTATATTCAAATATTTTCTCTCATTGTGTAGGTTGTCATTTTACTTTGATAAAGTCCTTTGAAACAGGACAGTTTTTTAATTTCGATGAGATCTCCTTTATCTATTTTTTCTTTTGCTGCTTTTACGTTGTCTAAGAAAAGTCTAAGAAACCACTGCCTAACACAAGGTCCTGAAGAAGCTTCCCTATGTTTTCTTCCAGGAATTTTACAGTTCTGGCTCTTATATTTAGGGCTTTGATTCATTTGGAGTTAATTTTTGTATATGGTTTGAGGTAGTGGTCCATCTTCATTCTTTTGCAAATAGAGATCCAGTTTTCCCAGCACCATTTGTTGAAGAGAGTACTCTTTCTCAATTGAGGGATCTTCTCCCCATTATCAAAAATCAGTTGGTCATAGATGTGAGGGTTGATTTCTGAACTCTCAGTTTGAGTCCATTTGTCTATATGTCTGTCCTTGTGCCAATACCATGCTGTTTTGATTACTGTAGCTTTGTAATAAGTTTATTTTTAGTTTAGTTATTTTTTTAAATAGAGATGTTGTGGGTTTACAGACCAATCATGCACAAAATACAGGATTCCCACGTACTCTCCCATTTTACCAACTTGCATTAGTGTGGTTCATTTGTTACAATTGATGGATGCACATTTTTATAATTGTATTATTAACTATAGTCTTTGGTTTAACTTAGGGTTCACTTTTTGTGTAGTGCAGTTTCATGTATTTTTTTAAATGCTTTTATTCTATTACCATATATACAACCTAACATTTCCCCTTTTAATCTTACTCAGATATATATTTCAGTGCTGTTAATGATGTTCACAATGCTGTGCTATCATCAATACCATCCTGTAATATGTTTTTTGTTTTTGTTTTTGTTTTGAGGTACTGGGGCCAGGGATTGAGCCCGAGACCTTGAAAAGCTGGAGCTCAACCACTGAGCCACATCAGCTTCCCTGAGTTGGTTTTTTCATTTGTTTGTTGTTTGTTTTTGTTTTTAGGAGGCACCAGGGACAAAACCCGGGACCTCCCATGTGGGAAGCAGGTGCTCAACCACTTGAGCCATATCCGCTCCCCCTGAAATAAGTTTTAAGATTGGCAAGTGTGATCCCTCCAACTTGGTTCTTCATTTTCAAGATGATGTTGATTATATCAGGACACCTTACCCTTCCATATAAATTTGGTGATTGACTTCGGTATATCTGCAAAGAAAGTTGTGGCTTTTGCATTTCTGCAAAGACTGTCAGAATTTTGATTGGGATTGCACTACATCTATAAATTGCTTTGGTTAGCATTGACATCTTAATAATATTTGGTCTTCCATTCCATGACCATGGAATGTTCTTCCATTTATTTAAGTCTTTTTAAAATTTCTTTTAGCAATGTTTAATAGTTTTCTCTTTACACCCTTGGTTAAATTTATTTCTAGATATTTGATTCTTTTAGTTGCTATTCTAAATGGAATTTTTTCTTGATTTCTTCTTCAGATTGCTCATTGCAAGTATGTAGAAACACTACTGATTTTTGGGAGTTGATATTAGACCCCACCACTTTGCTGAATTCATTTATTAGCTCTAGGAGCGTTGTTGCATATTTTTCAGAATTTTCTGTTTATAGGATCGTGTCATCTGCAAATAGGGAAAGTTTTGCTACTTCCTTTCCAATTTTGGTTCACTTTTATTTCTTTTTCTTGCCTAATTGCTATGGCTAGAACTTCCAGTACTATGTTGGATAACAGTGGTGACAGTGGGTATCCTTCTCTTGTTCCTGATCTTAGAGGGAAAGCTTTCAGTCACTCACCTAATGAATATGATGTTAGCTGTGGTTTTTCATATATACCCTTTAATATGTTGAGGAAGTTTCCTTCTATTCCTAGTTTTCTAAATGTTTTTATCATAACATGGTACTGGATTTCATCAAATGCCTTTTCTGCATCAATTGAAATGACCTGAGGTTTTCCCCCCCCTTCATTTTATTAATGTGGCTTATTACATTAATTGATTTTCTTATGTCAAACCATCCTTGAATACCTGGGATAAATCCCACTTGATCATAATGTATACTTCTTTTGATGTCCTGTTGAATTTGGTTTGCTAGTAATTTGTTGAGGGTTTTTGCATCTTTTTCATATGAGATATTGGTCTGATTCATATGCACTCGGAAAGAATGTGCATTCTGTTGTTTTGGGATGAAGT
This sequence comes from Cabassous unicinctus, assembly GCA_029593785.1. NCBI lineage: Eukaryota > Metazoa > Chordata > Mammalia > Cingulata > Chlamyphoridae > Cabassous > Cabassous unicinctus. Next base: position 9,039 of record JAQZBX010039501.1, read on the forward strand.
GTTCTATTTATGTTTGTTAGGTCTAGTTGGTTTAGAGTATTGTTCAGGTCTAGTATTTCCTGAGTGATCATCTGTCTTTGTGGTTACCAGTGGATTAAACTTTAACATCTTAAATATATAACAATCATATTTGATTTGATACTAACATGACTTCAATATTATACACGTACAATGAGCAGACACGGCGAGCAGATAATGAGCAGACAGATGAGGGAGCCATCTTGGGGGGGATATCATACACATACTCTATTCCTATACCCCTCTGTCCCCTCTCCCAATTTTTGTATTGATTAAAAATTGTATTTTTGCACATTGAATGTCAAAAACCATAGGTTTACCATTACTTTTCATGCATTTGCATTTTAGCCCCTGTAGGGAGTAAGAGTGGAGTTATATTCCAAAAAATACAATACAGTAGTGAAGGAATTTGTAGTTATCCAAATGGTTAACTTTACAGTTGGTCTTTATTTCTTTATGCCACTTTGAACTACTGTCTAGTGTCCTTTCTTTTCAGTCTGAGGAACTTCTTTTAGCACTGCCTGTAGGACAAATCTAATAGTAATGAATTCCCTCAGCTTTTGTTGATCTGGGAATGTCTTAATCTCTCCCTCATTTTTGAAAGAAAGTTTCACTGCATATAAAATTCCTGGTTGGCAGTTGTTTTCTCTCAGCACTTTTATTTCAACCTACTGCCTTCTTGCCTCCATGGTTTCTGATGAGAAATCAGCACTTAATATAATTAGTACTCCCTTGTTCATAACACGTTGCTTTTTTCTTGCAACTTTCAGAACTCTCTCCATGTCCTTTGAATTTGACAGTTTAATTAGTATGTGATGGGGCATATTTTTCTTCAACTTTACCCTGTTTGGTGTTCTCTGGGCTGCTTCTTGGATGTGCATATTCATATCTTTTGCTAAGTTTGGAAAGTTTTCTGTCATTTTTTCTTTGAATGTTCCTTCTGCCCCTTTTTCTCTTTCTTCTTTTTCTGGGTCTCCCATAAGGTGTATATTGGTATGTTTGATGGTGTCCCAGAGGTCTCTTAGGCTATTTTTGCTTTTTATAATTCCTTTTTCTTTTTGCCCCTCAGCAACTCATTTCAATTGTCTTGTCTTTGCGTTCTCTGATTCTTTCTTCTACTCCAATCTTCTATAGCTCCAATCTACTGTTGAAATCTTCCTGGGAATTTTCATCTGTTATTGTGGTCTTCAACTCAATAATAGTAGTTTGTTTGGTTATTTTTAAAAACTTCTATCTCTTGAGATTTTCATATTGTTTACTCATTGTTTTCCTGATGTCCTTTAGTGTTTTTTTTTCTCTATATTTTCCTGCATCTCCATGATCATATTGAAGATCATTTTTTAAAAGTCTTTGTCTGATATGTCCACAATCTGATCTTCTTCACTGATGTTTTCTGGGTTTCTATCATCTTCCTTTGGATGGACCATCAAATCCAGTTTCTTTGTCTGCTAATCTTTTGCTGCACATTGTACATTTTAATATGTTGAAATATTAACTCTGGGATTTATTCCCTGAGATGTCTATTTCTTGAGTTGTATTCAATCCATGATATGATACAGATTTTCTTGAGTGTCAGGAGCTAACAAAACCAAGCAAACCATAATTTACCAGCCTCTTCCTCCTCTCTTTCCTGGATGCTGTACAGTGTTCTACTAGACTCCAGAGATTCAGAATAGTTGATTCAGTCTGTGCCTATTTAATGATTGTTCTGGTGGTGGAGGAAATATTTTTTGGAACTACCTACTCCCCCTTTTTCCCATAATTCCTCAGATATTGTTTTTTATTGTGCCTATCCTCACTCCAGATCTCAAGGCACTTACAACTGAGTTATGGATAAAAGACTAGAGAAAATATTAAAATACAGCAAGTATATAATCAAATGCTAAATTTGGAGTTTTAGGGAATAGAGAGATCAGGGAAGGCAAAGAGGGTCTGGAATGTTAGGCAGATTTTCTGCAAATAGAGAGGGCAAACACAACACTCTGAAAGAAGGCCTGGATGTGCATATTTGTGACTAGAAAAATTGAAGCGATTGGAAGGGAGGCTGACAAGGGAGGGTGATGGAGTAGATGATGGAGGGTTGTGAAAGCCAGATAGGAAATCCTTGATGGTACAGACACTAGAGCAGGGGTTCTTAACAAGCGGTCTGTGAGCTTGAATTGAAATAAAAAAATAAACATTATTCTTGTGGGGATGTGTTGGTGCAGGTGTGATATTTTTATTGAATAATACACAGTATAGCGTGGACTTAGTAAGGGGTCCATGGTTTTCACCTGCCTGGCAAAGGGGTCTGTGGAACAAAAAAGGTTAAGACCCCATGAACTAGAGTATCACTAACAATTTCTGAACAAGTGAGAGAAATCATGCAGATTATTGCCTGTTAAGGAATGCCAGATTGCCAAGGCAGAGCTTGGCTTCAGGTGTAGGTTGTCAGGGGACCAGGGGACCTAACGTGCTAGCCTAAAGTGCTACTGGTGGTGACAGAGATGGGAGAAAATCTTCACTATTAGAGCATAAGAGAGCTGTAGGTTCTTCTGAACTCCGTTTTGTTCATATTGACCCAGTGTTATCCTGGCTCAAATACCAGCTTTGGGCAAAGATTCAGAAGGCAAAGCATATCCTCCTGGGCACTGGCTAGGTAAGCTGAGAATGCATTCTTCCTTTATTGTCAATTACTATTGCCTAGTAGATGCTTAAAAAACAATGCTTTGTCCTTCAAGTACTTGGCAGCTTGTATAACAGCTACAATTTCCTTGGTACTTGAGCTCCATAATAAAAGGGGACATTTTCTCTCCCTATCTCTGGGTAAGGGCCAAACAGAAAAGTGGAATGGAGATAGAGTAACATGGTCACTCCCTCAATTACTGATGTCCTTTTCTGCTTTCCCCAGATTGCCCATTACAGATAAATTGGCCCACACAACAACTCAAGGAAAACTCAAGGTCAAACAAATTTTCTGACTCAAGTATCAGTGGACTTATAATGCTATTCTTCTCTGCCAATGAAAGGATGAGAAATTAAATATTTTTCTGTAACTTCTAAGTAAGTGACATCTATATCTCCAAGCTGGCATTGAACATGGAACAAAGGAGGGAAAGAATGGACTAAAAAAGCCCAAAGTCAAGGCTGATTCCCTTCTCATTTGAGATGTTTTCTTACTGAGATAATGTCATGAGGAATGAAGGGCAGGGTGATAGGAATGAGCGGTTAACTCTTGAAGGAGAATAATACTAAAATTTGAAATTATTAAATTTCTAAAAGTTAAGAATGACCTGTAAATAATATCTCTATGAATAAACAATTTAAAGCAAATTATAGGCCATTTCAAATTCATTCATTCAACAAGTAGTTATTAAGGAACTACTCTGTGTCAGACCCTGCCCCGGGCATCAGTAAATGAAACAAGTCCCTGCTCTCATAGGTTAACATTCTGGTGGAGGAAGACAGTCAACAGCCCATAAAAATATCCTCTGTCATGTTGTCATAAGTGCTAAGAAGAAAGAATATGTCTGGAACAGGGATGGAGGGAGATAGCATTAGCAATGGTGGTGTCCTCTTTTAGCCAGGGAGCCATGGGAAGACTTCTCTGCTAAGGTGACACCTGTGAGTAGATCTGAAGGAAGTGAAGAAGTGAGGCAGGTAGACATCTAAGGGAAGAATGTTCCATGCAGAGGAACCGGCATGAAAAGCTGTCAGATAAAATACAGGACTCCCTGTTCAAGTTGAATTTCAGATAAACAACAAAATATTTTTTTAGTGTTAGTATGTCTCATATATTGCATGGGACATATTTATACTAAAAAAAAAATAGATTGCATATCTAAAATTTAACTTGAATTGGGCATCCAGTATTTCTATTTGCTAAATCAGGCAATGCTTGCCAAGTCTTGAGGCAGGAGTGTGCTTGGTATGTTCAAGGAAGGACAAGAAGGCCAGAGAAGTGAGCAAGGGGAAGACTGACAGGAGATGAGGTCTTTGGGGGTTGGTAGCTGGATCACAGAGGGCCACTGAAAGGACTTTGACTTTTCCTGATTGTGATGGGAAGCCAGTGGGAGGCTTTGAGCAAAGAAGTGTCAAGATCCATTCATTTTTCAACTGTTTAATGAAGTTCATTCAATACTCATTCAAACAAATTATTGAATACCTATTAGGTTTAATGAGCTTGGAAAATGTTGGGGTCTCATTCTTGCTTTCTAGGTGTTTATTCGTTATCTGGGAGAGAGAACACTTAACAAAGTAGTTAAGTAAAAATATAGATGTTTGGGTCAGCATGAGTGGCTCAGCCCAGATGATCATAGATGGATAGATTACTTGGGCCAGATAGATCTGGAAAGCCTTTTGGAGGGGGCTGGACTCGTTGGCCCAGGAAGAATGGGTGGAAGGATCACACTCTCCTACTATTTCAAGCATGTGGATGTCATCCTCTAAAACGTTAGAGGACTTGCAGGTCTGGGAGGCATTGTGGTTTCTGCATCCAGTGTCCTTCAGGGGCAGAGCTTCCCTAGTACATCATGCCTAGACAGTGCATCCAGGACCAAAAGGACTGCAAGATGAGCAGCAATGCCTCAAGTAAAGAGTCAGAAGTCTTCTTCACCCTGACTCACCACATGTACAGTCATTCACCTCGAGTAGAAACGTGGACCTCAAAAAATGTGCATTTAGTAGACTAGCCATTACCTTTCCTTGGGGATTCCTGTCCCTGACAAGTAGAAAGTTAGCACCAGCACAATGTCTGGCATTCTCCATAGAGCTGATAAATGTTTGTGGAATAAATATCCAACTTGCATATCCATTTGCAGAAAGGCATTTTGAAGTGTTTCTAATAAAATAAACAGCCTCATCAATTAATTTCAACATCACTCATTTTTTTTCAAACTCCCTGAGTACCAGCAAGGACTTGTGTCTTAGGGCTTCTCGGAAATGTCCAGAGAACCTCAGAGAACAGCTTACAGCCTGGAGTCAGAGGACCAGAACCTAGTATCTGCTGGGTCTCAAGGCCTCAAGAACACCTACCAGCGTGAGAAACAGAGTTGCTGCAGATGCTCCAAGCAAGAACCTGGATATGTTTGGAGGGGTGGTCCGTGTGCTAACCATTCCCTAAAAGTAAGTTGCTTTAGAGCTGGGGTTCTTAACAAGGGGTCCGTGAGCTTGAATCTATTTATTTATTTATTTATTTTTAAACATTCTTTTTTTTTTTTTAAGATTTATTTACTTATTTATTTCTCTCTCTTCTCACCCTTGTTGTTTTGTGCTTACTGTCTGCTCTCTGTGTGTTCTTCTGTGTCTGCTTGTCTTCTCTTTAGGCAGCACTAGGAACTGATTCTGGGACCTTCTGGAGTGGAGAGAGGCGCTCAATCAGCTCCCTGGTCTGCTGCATCTCTTATTGTCTCTCTTCTATGTCTCTTTTTGTGTCATCTTGCTGCTCCAGCTCTTCGCGCAGGCCAGCACTCTGCATGGACCACATGAGCTTGAAATTAAAAAAAAACAAAAACAAAAAAAACATTATTTTTGTGGGGACATGTTGGTGCAGGTATAATATATTTATTAAATAATACACAGTATAGTGTGGACTTAGTAAGGGGTCCGTGGTTTTCACCTGCCTGTGGAACAAAAAAGGTGCAGAACCCTGGCTTTAGAGGCTGCTGGCATTCACTGAGGAAGGCTCAGAAACAAAGCTCCCCAAGGTATAAGATAGTGAGGGAATCAAGAGAAGAGGAAAGTGCCTGAATAAAGTGAAAATGTGTAAAAAGATTGCTGATGTGGTTTTACAGATAACATATGCAAACACACACCATCAGCAAATGCTATCATTGTCCAGCCCACACCCCCTCAGCACTCCCTGTTCGCATATCCATTAAATGGCTTCTAAACTGCAAGCACCTCTGACTCTAAGGACTTTCTCAGGTTGCTTGAATGTGTTTGGCCCAAGGGCAGGTGAGGCAGACCAAAAATACCAAGGAGCTGGTGCTCCTGGGAGAAGCCTCCAGCCAGTGATGGATAGCTTTCTCACTCCTTTGGTAGTACTACCCGAGGCAAGCAACTTCTACCCAGTCTTTCAGAGGTTCCTGGCGTGACTGAGCCCTAACTGCCCCCAGCAGTAAACTGCTCATTGTCTTCTATTGTTTCTCTTTCTCATTTCTCCTCTCCCCTATGGGCACATCTTGGGATTAAACTATCTGCACTCGAATATTTGGCTCAGGGTCTGCTTCAGGGGAAACCCAGCAGAAGACATGCTTAAACACATGTCTTCAATTTATTGAGTATTTATGCCAAATTTGTACTAAAAACCTTATTCATATCTCATTTACTTATTAACAATGGCAATTTGAACCTCGTACTAACATCCTTCTATAGATGCAGCAACAGAAGCTCAGAATATAAACATCTTGCTTCAGAGCAGTACATGGAAAGCTGAAAATTGATGCAGCTTGTGGCATTTTGAGATTACTTTATGAATCTTCAAAAGAGAAAGATTATGTTTGTAAACTAATCTAGTCTTCTAAGTGTGATACCCTTTGATTATATTGGATTCAGTTGAGGGGCCCTTGATTAAATTACCTGTTAAGATTAGGGTTTTTATTCGACTATGTCAGTAAGGTGTAACTCAGTTTGAATCCCCACCTGCTTGGTGGGTTGATATAAATGGACATTCACTCAAGAAGGCACATGGGAAGAGAGAGAGCTCCATGGACACCAGAGGAGAGAATTTAGTCATGTGACAGAAAGGGGAAGGCTCAAATAGCTAAAATCCCGGGAAGAGAGCTGAAACTGTCACTTAGGAAACCCTAACTGACAAGCCCTATGCCAGCCTACAGCTGAGATTGGAAAGCATTTGGGTCCATGGAGCCTTAAGAGAAAGAGGAAGCCCAGGAAGGAGAGACCAGGCAGAGATGAGTGACCATCTTGCTTCAACACGTGGCAACTGACTTTGGTGAGAAAGCAATCTTGAGTTGGACTCTTTAGGGCCTTGTAACTGTAAGCTTTTACCCCAAATAAATACTCTTTATAAAAACCAACAGATATCTGGTACTTTGCATCAGTACCCCTTCGGTAGCCTAATACAGAATTTGGTACTGAGAGTGAGGTACAGTCTGTTACAATTACCAAAAATGCTGGAATGGTTTTATAAATGGGTAAGAGGTATTTTTTGGAGGAATTGTGAGATGCTTGATGAAACAGGCTTAGATTGCTTTGAAGAGACTGTTGGTAGGAATATGGAACCAAAAGTTATTTCTGATAAGGCCTTAGAAAGAAATGATGAAACTATTGTTGGAAACTGGAGGAAAGGTGATCTGTGTTTTAAAGTTGCAAAGAACTTAGCAAGATTGACTTCTGATGTTATATGGAAGGCTGAATTTGAAAATGGCAAACCTGGACATTCAGCTGAAGAGCTTTCCAAAGTAAACTTGGAGAATGTGGCCTGGTTTTTCCTTGCAGCTTATAGCAAAATGCAAAAGGAAAGAGATTAGCTGAGAACTGAATTGTTGGGCACAAAGAAATCAGAGAATGATTCTAGAAACTCCAAGCCTCTGGAAATCAAGCCCCCTGATGATAGTGCCCCATTTGAGAAATTAACAAAACTTGGAACCTGTAAGTCAGGATTGAACATGCAGTTATCCAGGAAATACTTGTGGAAAGACTTATTGTCTGATGGCTTGGACCCCTGCTTTCTGCATGCTAAACCAACAAGCTTTTTGTGAGATCTGTATAAACAAAATCATGGTCAGCCTGGACTAAAAGGAACATGGAGAGGAGAGATGGAAGGGAAAGTGGCTTTAAGAGGAAAACCATGGAAGCTGAGGTCTGAAATTAAGATATCTCCTTGAGCCAAAAAAGGACCCCACCCATGTGTATGGACAGGGTGAGTTTGCCCCAGCATTTGAAGAGGGTGGATGTTTTGGCCTGCTCTTCAGGGAGAGTTTTGCCACCCCAGGCTACAGTGAGGGTGGAGCATATTCCCCATAGGTTGGGGAGTGTGAGGTCACCACCCCACTGCTCTTAAGTGGTGGGCCTTTTCCCCATAGATCAGGGAAGCCTGGATTGCAATTTCACTGTTCTGAGGAGGTTGGGCCTGACCAGGTATTGGTGTGGGCTGCCTATGAGAAGAAGGCATGACCTTGTGTGAGGTAGTGAGGTGGCTCTATGTAACTGATGGTAATTTCTGGAGGGCAACTCTACTGATAGTCAACACTCCCAGCAACCAAGGGGATGGGTGCCTTAATCCTGCAGAGGATATAGGTTGTACCCTAAAATGTGCCCTACACTGCTTGGATTGTAATTTTTCATATAACAAATTATGGGAACAAGTTCCCTGGGATTCTGGTTGATCTCTTTTTCTGGGGAATCTTGAAAGAAAAAAGTTAGTGGGATGATCTACAGGCCCTGTTACTGTGGCTGGTCTCAAAGCTGCAACTGATTTATCCATTCTAGACTTATATCATCCTCACTATCATATCTGCTGATTTAGATGGTTTACTTGGTGGATTAATCTATATCCTCAACCTTGAGGGGTCTGAGTTTCTGATCAATATGCCCTTTTCAGGCTGTCACTGCTATATTTATCCATTTACTATCAAAATTGGACAAGGGAGTACCAAGAAAAGCCCAAGTGGGTCACCTAGGTGCCAGACATATTCTTCCCTGTCCCCACCATATAACAGCAGCCTTATCTCCTCTCAATTATCAGTATCAACCTTTCCTTTCAGGATGGAGTTTCCTTGCTTTGCCTTCTTGTCTCTTGGCAAGAGAAGCCTAAAGTGACTGAAAGCAGTTCAATAGCTTAAAGTATAATGGGACTTTTGCTTTGTTCCCTGGTGCAAGTATTTAGACTCTGGAAACCAGGACATTTAAGATAGAGCTATGCTGACCAAAAGCACAAGTGGATCACTGGGCATGATGTTAGGGGGTGCTACTCCTTCTACCCAGCACCATATAATGGTAACTGATTTATAGTGATTTATAGTGTATACTACATCCTGGAGCATAGGATCCCCATCCTTGCCAGATATCATCTCCAACTTGTCAACTTAATTGCACCTTCAAAAGTCCATTCCATTGCTCTACTAGTCCAGAAGATTCTGGGTGGTGCAGTAAGGGATGGAACCAGTAGATCCCATGGTCATGTGACCTCTGCCACATCTTTTCACTATAAAGTGGGTTCTTTGGTCTACTGTGCTGTTATGTAGGAGCCATGTCATTGGATCAGGTGTGCTATAAGCCCTTGGGTGGCATTGCTGAAAGAAGGAAAGGCAAAACCATAATCCAAAACCTGTGTCAGTGCCAGTCTGAATCCATTACCAGCTCTTCCATGGTAGGAAGAGTTCAATATAGTCACTTGTCATTATGAGCCTGGTCTCCCTGAGGGATGGTGCCATATTAGGATAGTTGTGACAAAGGTTTCAGTTGACTCATAGGGAGCTGGAGAACAGAAATGGCTCTTTAGAGTTGTCTTGATTTAAGGCAAGAGGGCTGAGACTATATCCATCAACAGTCGTTAGATGCTGCCCTGTCACCAGGAAGACACAATACTTTGTGTGAGCTGGCTTCTTTCAGCTGATAGTGATTCCCAAAGAGCAACTCATCTGAGAGTCTTCAGCCAACAATGGTCTAAGCAGCTGGGAAAAAAATTTGGGTAGCACTAAGTGAGTCTACTAGAGCTCATCTATCTTCCATGAATGGGACAATGTTTGCCATTGCTTTCTCTTCTTGGAAAAATCGATTGGCCTTGAATAGTTCTTACTCAGGGCAGCTAGCAGACTGCTGGTGGTTTTAGCAGGAGCTATTTCAGTGGAGTGTTGGGAGGAGGATGGAATGCAGAAAGTTAAGAAGTGACTCTGAAATAAGCAAGCTGAACTAGTGAATCTAAACCTCTCTTGCAAGAATCTTTTTTTTTTGGGGGTGGGGTGGGGGGAAGAAGAGGGATTTTGTAAAATTTAGAAGGTGAATGATGTAGAATAGCCTTCCTTCCCCATCAGGTACACTTCTAAAATAGCTGGCTGGGGTTATGAGGGGAATTTGGAAGAATTTTTTCTCTGTGTGAAGCTAATTAGTCCCTAGGGGAACTGAATCTGTAACTTAGCTTCATTAATACCATCCCATCACAACCAGCTAGCTGTAGAAAAACCAAGCTTTGGGCAACCTGTAGCAGTCAAATCTAAGATTATCCAACAGGTCAAATTATTTATAAGTCAGACAGAGGGTGGGTTCACATTCAGGTTATCAATAAAACATTTATATTACAGCGTCTGAATGGAAATTGGCTGAAACTTTAATGAAACATTTTTGTGCTCAAAGGGTACAATCAAAAAACATTTTAATAAAGATGAACATCAGGGGCTCTAAGATATTTTAATGGGTCAGATTTGAAGAAGACCAATGGATTCAGATGCAGCCAGGGCTTTCCATGTCATCAAATCAGTAGGCCCAATGCAACTGTACTTTCTGAGCATCATTTTTCAGTTACACATCTGTTAAATGTGTAAAATATGGAGAATTGAGTCAATTATGCTATCAATGTAACTAATGAGGGCAGGTGGAATTCTCATCAGCTCATGAACTATTTGAATAATTTCCCAAGTGCTGTGTTTTCTTTATTTTTTTCTTGCTAAGAAGAATTGTTCTCAATTAAATCAGGAAGGAGTCAAGCTTCCAAGAGCAAGGCTAGTAGTGGAAACCTCTGTCTCTTTCCAACATTGTGTGCAGAAAGTGGGTGGAGGTAGGGAGAGGATGGATGAGAGTGTGTCTCATTCTAAACAAAAGGAATCCTCTTCTTATGGATATAAGAAGCATTGGCTTGAGCAGAATGAGGAATTGAACTAGGAATGTATGGGGATCAGGCAGATGGTTTATCCTCAGTCATCATGAGCATGTACTTTATCAAAAGATAGTCTAGACTGGCCTCAAGCTCTATAACATTGAAGGCACCTCTGGATACATGGACTGCTCTTCTCATGACTCTCCAAACTCTTCTTATGGTTATCACTTTTTCATCCTTCAGATATCTGAGTTTAAATGTCCCTTCTGTAGAAAGATAGGAGCTACCATTTATAGATAATTGCTGTATCTAAAGTGGGAACTCCCCCGTTATACTCTCTCTCATCCCCTTGATTGTTTCATTTATAGCACATATACTAATTTGTAATTATATTATTTATTTGTTCGTATATCTCATCCAATTGAAGTCTAAGCTCCATGAGGGCAGGGACCAAGCCTGTATTATTTTGCTTTGAAAATCCCAGTTCCTGGCACATAGTAATCAATGTATGCTAATTGGTGAATAAATGATAATGAATAGACTTAACTTGAAAAGAATTATAAGGCAAAGGCAATATTTCAGTTTCATTTTAAAATCAAATGCTTTTAACTTTGACTTTGGAACAGATTTTCAAGCTCTCTGGGCCGCATCTGTAAAATGGTAAGTCAGAAGAGGTTCTAACTCCAAAGTTATGTGACTAGAACAGAAATTGATTGTACACACTCTGGAGTTTTGTTGAGTGTGTTCATTCATGCTATAGCCTCACATTATGAGTTTCTCTTTCTAACTGCTTTCAGATCATTCAAAAATTAGAGCTACTCATTTTACCTGAGGCATATCCATGGCCAAAACTAAACAAGCACTTACTGAAAAAAATATGTCTGTGTAATTAAATTCCAGTGCTCACAATTTCCAAAACCACTTTACAGACAGAATATGGTTATTCAGTGTAGACATTCCCAATATAAGTTAAATTAAGCATTAGAGTCCATGGTCACAAATTGTGGAGGAAATTCAACACTTTTGTGGTTTGTCAAAATAGTTCAAAAGCTTGAAAAAAATGACAGTACTTACTGAGGCATCAACTTATTCTTTCATGTTAAATACAGAGGTATTGAAAGTTGAGAAATCCCCTTGACAGGCTCACTCGTGAGAACAAAGAATAAAATTATCACTATACAAGTTCTTTAAGCTGAGGTCTAGCAGAAGACCACAGAGAAGTGGTCATCAGGGCATGGGGGTAGAGGTGCCTGTTGAGTACTGCTGTAAGGCTCCTTTTGTAAGGGTTGATGCCATTCTCATAAGCACCATGAGTAGAAGGGGTCATGTTTGTTTCTACTGGTATCTGTGGTATCAGCAAGTCTTTCTAGGCATTGAGTTGTTTGCAGGGACCCAGCTATTCATTTCATTACCCTTCAATCTTTAGTGGTGTCTTCTAGAAGGGAAAGAAAAAAAAAAAGATACTTAAAAGCCCAGCATCCATAATTGTTAGTAGTAGTATTTATATTTTCCTAAGTAAGTAAGTTGGTGTGTTAGTTTGCTTAGGGCTACCAATGCAATATACCAGAAATGAGTTGTCTCTGGACCCCCAAAATACAGGTTCTTACCATATGCAAAATATGTTCATTCCATCACAGTATTTCAAAAAGGCTTAAATCATTTCAGTAACAATACTAAGTAAAAAATCTTTTCAAAATCAGTTATAGGCATGCAATCAGTCTTGGGGAAAAATTCCCCTCCAGCTGTAGACCTGTGAAGCTTAGAAAACAAGTTATCTGCTTCCAATATACAAAGAAGGCATAGTCACAGAATAAACATTTCCATTGCCATAGGGAGAAATTGAAAGGAAAACAGCAGTCACGGGTCCCAAACAATTCCAAAAACCTGCAGGGTATACTCCATTAGATTGCATAGTCTGAGAGTCATCTACAGAAGGATGGCTTGTTCTCCTTGGGGCCTCACAGAGTGGGAGTCCCAACCCTTCCATGGGTTTGTCCAATGACCATCTTCTCGGCTCCACCCTCATCAAACATCTGGATGGAGACTGAGCTCTAGGCCTCACCCTCCAAGACAGCTGGAGTGATGGCCACAATCTCTCCAATCTTCAGGACACAGGCTGGAGATTGTGTCCTGTGTCACACCTTCCCTTAGCACATTGGGGAGGTGGCCACACTCACCCCAATCTCCAGAGCACAGGCCCAACATCCTCAGAACAGTGGGGTGGTGACCAAACTCTTCCCAGTCTCTGGGGAATGTGCCCCACCCACTCTGAAGCCTGGGGAAGCCACATTCTTCCTGAACAACAGGATGGAAGGCCCACCTCTTCAAATGTCGGGGCAAATTCACCCTTTCTGCACACATGGGTAGGGTCCCTCTCTTGGCCTGAGAATATGTCTTAAGTCCAGACCTCAGCTTCCACAGTTTTGTTCTTGAAGTCATTTTTTCCTTCAATCTGTCCCTTTTCTGTCCCCTTTAGTCCAGGCTGACAGTGGTTTCATTCATCCAGATCTCACAAAAAGCTCATTGGTTTCACATGCAGTTCACAGAGGTCCCAACCATTAGACAATAGGACTTTCTGCAAATCCTTTCTAGATAACTGCATTTCCAAACCTGACTTGCAAGGAAATGACTGCCTGTTTCCCTGTTCAGTTAAATCCTCACGAGGTGTACTATTCTCTGGGAAATTGCTTTCTGGAAGCTCAGAGTTTCCCAAACCATCAACTTCTGGTTTCTTTGTGCCCAGGAGTTCAGTTTTCAGCTTATCCCTTTCTTCTCTCATTTTGCTATAAGCTGTAAGGAGAAGTCAGTCTGCATTTTCCACATTTAGTTTGGAAATCCCCTCAGCTAAATGCCCAAAGTCATCAATTTCAAATTCTGCCTTCCATCTAACATCAGGAGTCAATTTTGCCTTTAAAGCTTCCTTCCAGTTTGCTATGACACATTCACCTTTTCTGTCTAAGTCCTCATCAGAAGAATCCTTGGGGTCTATCTTTTTACCAACAGTCTTTTCAAAGTAATCTAGGCCTCTTCTATCATGCATCTCACAATTCCTCCAGAATCTATCCCTACCCCATTTATAAAACTGTTCCAACATTTTTGGTATTTGCAAGCAGCAGTACTGTGCTCCTGGTACCAATTTCTGTCTCAGTTTGCTAAAGGCTTCTAATGCAATGTACCAGAAATTGGTTTGCTTTTTTTTTTTTTTTT
>JAQZBX010039502.1:0-23026 GCA_029593785.1 Cabassous unicinctus
GCTTTGCATTTTTCTGTGTCCGTTTGTCTCTGTTTTGTTGGGTCATCTTGCTGCGCCAGCTCACTGCAGGCCGTCAGCTCACCATGCCATGTGGGCTGACTTGTCTTCACCAGGAGACCCTGGGAGTTGAACCGGGGGCCCCCCATATGGTAAACGGGAGCCCAACCAATTGAGCCACATCCACTTCCCAAGAGATTCTTTTTAAGTGCTAGGCCTTACATCTAAGAGATGGAAAGAGAGGGCAAAGTAGAGAGTGGGAGAGGATGAGAGAATACCACCAGCCCGTGGAGATTGAAGATACAGTGCAGTGACAAGGTCACTGAACGCTAGTAGCCCTTAAGGCCTGGTTCCTCTTTTCCTCCCTGGGCCATCAGTAATCCCCCCTCCAAGGGCTCTCAGTGAGGGCACTTCACCTGTCTTCGCCTGACCAACTCTTACACATCCTTTAAGACCAGCTCAGATATTGGCAGCCTGTGTGCTCCTGCTTGCTTATCTGTATCTCAGAACTTTCCACACTCTTTCATAAAATTCTTCCTTTTCTTGTCTGCTGTCAGTTGCTCAAGAAACCACCAGAAAAACTTGCAATCAAGCAATGCTAGTGTATTATCTACTGCAGCAAGGGAGAACAGCAACTTGACAGAGTCTTAGTCAAGTCTCAAATGGAGAAATTAGGAAAGGGTACTTAGAGGGTTTCAGGTCCAGGCTGGATGATTTTTTTTTTTTATTAGAGAATTTCCATATATGACCCTATTATTAACACCTTGCATTGGCATAGTTCAATTGTTACAACTGATGAAACAGTTGTACTATTAACTGTACTCCATGGTTTAACTTAGGGTTCACTGTTTGTGATGTGCAGGTCCATGAATTTTTAAAAGTTCTTTTAGAGATGTTATCAAACCTGGGACATCATATGTGGGAAGCAGGTGCTCAATCACTTGAGCTACATCTGCTTCCAAAGCTGGGTGATTTTAGAGTGGGTCTTTCAAGGTGTGAAACTGGTTTATGACATAATAGCTTTGGATTGGTGGACCATGGAAGGTGAGGGTCTTGAAGCCAGTCTTGATTAGCAAGCTGTTAGTCTTGATAAGTATGTGGTTTAGTTGGGTCACAACCTCATCCTCCAGGGTCAAATACTTCCTGGAACAATCAGCTACATCATTTGTACTAGACTCAGGACTGTTTAATGCAGTAACAACAAAGTATGCCTGGTCCCAGGATTGGTTAACACAGGGATAGGGGAATTGTGTTGCTTTCAGTTCCTACTGCCTGTTAAACGAGCTCCAAGACAGCAAAGGCTAAAACACAATCTTCTAAGAAATCCTAATGCTTAGCAGAGTGCCTGGATGTGTGAACACACAGCAAATGCTTGTTGAATCTGCACATGCATGAATGCCCAGTGCCTTGCAGTGGCCCTGGAGAGCCCCAGTTCTAACACTCCTGATTACCAGGACAGCATCCTGCTCTGGGGGAAGGACAGGAGAATATCTAACAAAATCCCCAAGTATGTTCCAGTGTGGTCCCAGCATCACCTGGGAGCTTGTGAGAAATGTAGAATCACAGGCCCCACCCCAAATCTTCATTGTAGCAAGAAGCCCAGGTGATGTGTGTGCACGTTAAAATCTGAGAAGCACTGGCCTGAACAACAGCAGACTGGGCCGCTTGTTGGAGCCATGCAAAGCCCTGTTCAGCAAGTTCATGCAGTACATCCCACGTGCCAGGTAGGCGCGGAGCCCTGTAGGAGCAGCAGTGAGGCCTCCAGGATTCCATGCTCTGGAGGGACAGTGGCCCATAACTCCTAACTCAAGGGCAGTGATGGTATCAAGATGAACTTTTTCTTTCTCAGTAAGGGAGAAATTTTCTGTGCTTGGAACTAAGATTTAGTGAGGTGCGTTTGTCTGTGTGTGTGTGTGTGTGTGTGTGTGTGTGTGCGTGTGTGTGTGTAAGGAACCCCCTTTTCCCTGCAACCATAACAGCAGCCCTCTCGCTGTCCTCTTCTGCGGGCAGATCCTGACAGCGAGTGGCGATGGAACATGCGCCTTGTGGGACGTGGAGAGCGGGCAGCTGCTGCAGAGCTTCCACGGGCACGGGGCTGACGTCCTTTGCCTGGACCTAGCTCCGTCAGAAACTGGAAACACCTTCGTGTCTGGGGTAAAGACTCAAGGAACATCTCTAGAGGTCCTTGTCCACGAGGGAGGCTTATGGCTGGTGATTCTTGTCAGTTCGTGAGACCAGACTGGACACTTCCTTAGACGGATCTCCAAGGGTTGTCCTCAGCTCCCCTCCCTACCCTTGCAAGGCTGGGGGCTCTGGCTCCAGGTCCTCATAGCCACTAGAGGGGAGCAGGTACCTGCTGGGCTGTGACACTGGCACTCAGCAGTCTGCAGAAGGGACCTGGTGCTCTCCTGGTGTGAATAGGTAACTCAGGCTGCACATCTACTACATTTTTAAATGTTCCCCAGACAGCAGAGCATGAGAGAACCCCGGGAGCACTGAGAGGGCCAGATAGCTGCCGAGGTGCGGCAAGGCTGGGACCAGTGCCTTGGGGCTTGTGGAACACGCCTTCTTGCCCCCCACTTTCCCCCCACCCTGGGGTGCTGGGACAGAGTATTTGAAGGCTCAGAGTCAGGCAAACAAGACAGCACAGAGGAGCACTAGACTAGAAATCAGGAAACGTGGGTCCCAGTTTTGTCAACTGAGTTTCATCATCTGTAAATTGAGAATAATGCACAATAGTACCCCGCCTCCCCACCCCAGGATATCACGAGCAGTAGATGGCAAATTTACAATGTTTTATACAAATGGGAGGGGCAGGAATTTCTATGGACAGCCAAGCTGGCCACATCTCAATTCTGGGTGTCAGGCATGAGACTCTGATTTTCTTCTTGGATATTTGGACCCAACTTCATATATTTCACTCCTATGCCTTTGTGTAACTTTCTGTTTACCGTTCCTTAACTGCACTGGTTTTTTTCCCCATATTATTGATGTCACTGTAGATTATGTTGTTTCCTTCAGAGCACTACATTCCATCTGATTTAATGTCCCCTAAAAATATGACGAATCCTTTGTTTACTCTGAGTGCTAAACCCCACAGCAGGTCTCTTTGAGATACCAGTTATGGTAGTTCTTTCCACCGTTTGCTCTGATTTGAAACCATCTTGGACACCCATTGTAAGCCATTACTTCTGTTTGATTTGAGGGTCTAAATTATACTACCCAAACCTGATGACAGGAATGCCCTGCAGGAATTTATCAAAGTGCTCACTAAACCATGATGGTATAATGTGAAAACCTCATATTTATGATTCTCTGGGTCCTGTTAGCAGCCCAGAGTGAGGGGAAGGACAGGGGTTGTCAACTCTAACTGTACAGGTGTGGAGATGGAAGCCCAGGGGGTTGATCTGCCCACCCAGCTAAGTGGTGGACCGGCCACGACTGGGCCCTGGTTTGCCAATTCCCAGCTCGGCTTGCTGTAGAGGCGCAGGTGGCCAAGGGTGTGCCGGGCCCTTCACTGCTGCTGAGGGCCTCCCCGTATACCTCAGACAAAGCTGGGACTCCAGGTGCCTCAGTACGGGTACTGCCAGTCAAATGACTAGTGTCACAGGGAGGTGCCAGCACGCATTGTCTGCCGGCCTTCCCTCCGGGCTTAGTGAGGCAGCTACAAAGAAGAGGGAAGGGCAAAGGAAGGGAAGCAAAGTGCCCAGGAAGAGGGTGAGAAGGTGCTCTGGAGGGCTTATATCCACTCAGAAATGTGAGAAAGAAGAGAGCATGCTAAAGGCGGAGAGCCTTCCCTCGCTCCCTCCCACCCCAAAACCTAGCTCTGGCCTAAGAGCTTATCAGTATAGGAAAGTGGCCTTAGGTAAAGCGAGTCTCAGAGAGGCCTGTTGTCAGCCATTTACTAATGGGAAGTAAATGGTTTCTCTTTCATACCTGGGACTGTAAATAGTCCTTGCAGTGGTCATAACTCTGGGTAACTTTGCATTTTTAGGGATGTGACAAGAAAGCCATGGTGTGGGACATGCGCTCCGGCCAGTGTGTGCAGGCCTTTGAAACACACGAATCTGACATCAACAGTGTCCGGTCAGTGAGTAGAATCTTCATGTGACGTCTCGGTCCTGCGGGCTTCACCTGGCCTTGGGTAACCCTTAGCCCAGGAACCACCTCCAGGCTTAGTTTACTTGGCTGAGAGGCTGCCCCAGCAAGAGAGGCTGATTTGTGGGGGAACTAAACAGCACTCGGATCTCTTAGAGATTTCAATTTAATTGCACTAGGGGCAACTGATATTATCTTCCCTAAGTCATTATCTCAAATGCTAGGAATAAATAAATAAATGCCGTATTTATTTCTAGAAAAAAAATGTTAAGAGCAGTGTTGGTTCACAGAAAAATTATGCAGAAAGTAGAGTTCCCATATAATTCCCCCCACCCTCACACACACAGTTTTCCCTATTAACATTTTACATTTGTGTGGTATCTTTGTTACAACTGAGGGAACAATTTTATTGTAATTATACTTTTAACTATAGTCCATAGTTTACATTAGGATTCACGCTTTGTATTGTACAGTTTCATGGGTTTGTTTTCTTTTTATTTCTAGTAACTTTTGTACAACCTATAATTTTCCATTTTATCTACTTTCAAATATACAATTCAGTGGTGTTAATTACATTCACAATGCTGTGCCACTGTCACTACCATCCATTGCCAAAACTCTTCCATCACCCCAAACAGAAACTCTGTACCAATTAAGCATTAACTTCCCATCCCCAGTCAAATGACTAGTGTCACAGGGACACTAGTGATAACCTATATTCTAGTTTCTGACTTTATGAATTTACATATTCTAATTCTTTCACATAAGTGAGATCATAAAATATTTGTCCTTTCCTATCTGGCTTATTTCACGCAACATGATATCTTTAGTGTTCATCCATATTGTAGCATGCATCAAAATTCCATTTCTTTTTACAGCCAAATTATATTCTATTGTATGTATGTACCACGTTTTGTTTATTCATTCATCTGTTGATGGACACTTTTGGCAATTGTGAATAATGCCACTATGAGCATTGATTTGTTAATATCTGCTCGAGTCCCTGCTTTCAATTCTTTTGGGCATATACCTAGAAGTGGGATTGTTGAGCCCTATGGTAATTCTATAGTTAACTTTGTGAGGAACCACCAAACTGTTTTCCACACAGTTGCACCATTTAATTCCTACAAACAATGTGCAACACTTGTTATTTTCTGTTTGTTTTTTAATTGTAGCCACTCTAATAGGTGTGAAATGGAAGATTTGTTTTTAACAGGATAAGTCATATATATTTAAAATCAATAATTGGTACTTCTCATTCATTCATTCATTCAACAAATATTTATTGAGTACTTATGTGCTAGATATTATTCTAATAACTGAGAATACAGTTGTGAACAAGATAGACAAGGTCTCTCCTCTCTTAGAGGACACAAATAAGACAAAGCACAAATAAATAAATCTACAATTTAAGGGACTGATGAGTGCTATGAAAATAGTAAAACAGGGAGATGTAATGGGGTGGGTTGTTTCTTAGATAGAATGGTCAGGAAAGGCCTCTTTGAAAAGGTGACATTTAAGCTGATGCCACAATGATGAAAGAGCCAGGCTTGCAAAGAGTTGGGGGAAAAGTGCAGAGCTAGCATGCTAAGTGACCTAACAAAAGGCCAAATGGAGAGATTTGAGTGGGAGATGCGGTGTAATATGATCTATGTTTTGCCTTTAAAAGATCACCCTGGCAGCTCCAAGGAGACTAGATTGTAGGGGAGCAAGAATGGAAATATGGAGGCTAATTAGAGAGTTGTAGTATGAGTTCAGGAAAGAAATAGTGATGGTGGGAATTAAGGAAGTCATAGTGAAGATAGAGAAATGTCAAGAATCATGAAGGGTCTGAGATTTTACCCTATTTGAAAGCTAATTTTAGCCTGCCACAGCTTCATGGATGTGGTCAGAGATGAACAGTTTGTTACTCATAGCAGTGGCAGTAGCCAGGGCCACTGAGCCCCCAGTTCCACAGAGTGACATGAAGACCAAATGACACCTACACACACATAGAAGAACCCTGAACCTAGGGAAG
Organism: Cabassous unicinctus; assembly: GCA_029593785.1. Taxonomy (NCBI): domain Eukaryota; kingdom Metazoa; phylum Chordata; class Mammalia; order Cingulata; family Chlamyphoridae; genus Cabassous; species Cabassous unicinctus. Next base: position 6,113 of record JAQZBX010039502.1, read on the forward strand.
CTGAATATTTTATGATGGGAAGAAAGCCTTCCTTGCTCTATCTTCCAAAGCTGTTTTCTATACAAACAACGTTAGAAAGATAGACCCAGACAGTGCACCCAGGGGTCCCACGGATGTGTCTCTTGCTTCAACAATGTTTGGATGGAACAGACCCGGGGACTATACCCCCCTCTTCAGCCTCGGATCTCCCTCCATCTTCCTCTCTAGTTGCAACCTTCAGGACCATCTTCTCAGCCATCCACTGTTTCTGTTTTTTTGTGGTTATTCCTCATTGCTGACCAACAGTGAGCTCCCAGATCTAGTGGAGGCCTCTGTCAGCTGTCTCGTCGACCTGCATCAGTGGGCCTCCTGCACCTACCTCTCCCTAGGCTTCTATTTCCAAGGCGATGATGTGGCCCTGAAGGGTGTGGACCACTTTCTTCCACAAGTTAGCAAAGGAGAAGTGTGAAGGCAGTGAGTGTCTCTTGAAGATGCAAAAACAGCTAGTGGCCATGCCCTCCTCCAAGATGTGCAGAAGCCATCCCAATATGAGTGGAGCAAACCCCTGGATGTCATGGAAGCTGCCATGGCCCTGGAGAAGAACCTGAACCAGGCCTTTCTGGATCTGTACACCCTGGGTTCTGCCAACAAAGACCCTCATCTCTGTAACTTCCTGGAGAACCATTTCCTAATCAAGGGGCGAATTGCATCAATAAGATGACCCACTACCTGGGCAACCTCCTCAGGCTGGTCAGGCTGGGCCAGTATCTCTTCAGAAGGCTCACCCTCAAGCATGATTAGGAGCCACCGGAGCCCAGTAGGACCTTCGGGGGACCCCTCTGTATTCCCCTGGTATCTGGGCTTCTGTCTGAGCCCCTCCCGCCAGCCAGGAGGCATCTTTTTATGTTGGGGACAAAGTGAGTCAGTATCTCACTTGTAAGATATGCAGAAATGCAAATTACCTATGGAGAACTTTCTCCTAACAAGAAACGCATGGGTTCAAGATATACTATAGGGTAGAGCTGGCAGGACTCAGTGCTAGGTTGCATGTAATGGTGATTATATCCAAGTGTAAATGTCAACTAGACAGCAGGATCTATGACCTGGATCCCAAAGGAGAGGCCAGTACTAGACATGTAAATTTGTAAGATGGTACTGTCTAGGCAGTATATAAAGTATAATCAACCAAGATTCTTACTTTGTGGAAAAACACTAGACTAGTTCCCCTTAAAATCAAGAACAAAATAAGGATATTTATTTAGCTTGGTATTAGAAATGTTAATAAGACTTGTCCTCCTTCCCACCCTCAAACGTGAGGTAAGTAGACAGGAAGAAAGACTAGGTGCAGTAATTACCTAGAGACTCAAAGGAAATCTATCCAGAAATTACTACAGATAATAAAGTTAAGAAGAATAGAAGATAAATGAACAAAAATAAAAATCCCAATATATTCATATACTACAGCCTAAAAATGCACATTGTCTCAAGCATGCTGCTCCCTCTGCCCCAAACCTTCTTCCTCCAACGTCTGTTAGATCATCAGCAGGTCTCAGCCTAGGCTTCTCTCTCTCCAAGAAGCCCTCCCTGATTCCCCTAGGCTGAGTTAGGTGCCCTCCCCTATGAGAGAGAGATCACACTGTATGGCCATTTTACTCATCCATCTGCCCCACTGGACTGTGGATTCAGTAATTACTTGAGGAAGTTGCAGAAGAAAATAAACATTTATGAACGGTTAATAGAAGAAAGAAAAGAAGATATTAATAAATGGAGAAATACACCCTATCTTGTTAGAAAAGGCCAAATGTAATTTTTAAATGACCATTCTTTATAGAGTGGATGCAGTACCAATTGTTATTTTATAGAATGGTACAAATTGATGCTGAGATTCATCAGGCAGATTTTGCAGGAGGTCACTCAGTGGGCCATGCTTAGTGGGACACACACTGACCAGAGTGACCACCCGAGGCTGAGGTCACACTGGATATAGTTGTTGGTCTCTTAGCATGCCCTTGGTTACACACTGGATTCGTTAGGACATGGGCTTGTGTGACAGAGGCCCAAATAACAGTGGCTTGAATGAGATAGTTTATTCTCAAATAAAAGTCAGAGCTGCTATGATGGCTCATCATATCTTTTTGCTACTTTATTCCTAGGATGATCCAGTTGTCCTACCACCACATCACCTTTCCTGCCAATGGGAAGAGGACAGTTGGGCTTATATCCCATTAGCCAGAACGTGATCACATGGCCACACCTGGCTGCATGAAAACTAGAAATGTAGTTTTCATTCTGCTATGTGCCCAGCAGAAAAAAAAAAAAAGAAAGAAAACAGAAAAATATTTCTCAATTGGGCCCTCCTGCCATTTTGTGTAGGATAGTTCTTCATTGTAAGGGACTGTCCCATGCTGGACATTTGGCATTTCTGGCTGCCCAGGAATTACATACCAGTGGTACTTAGTGACAACCAAAAAAGTGACACTTTAGTGACAACCAAAAAATTCTGCTCATATTTAACTGCAGCTATAGGAGAGAGAAGGGGGGTAGATATTGTCTCCTCCAGATAAACCTTATATCCTATTCTCGGTCCCTAAATTTCTTATCAGTAGAGGGAAATCAAAGCCCATGTGGCCCCGAATAAAGGATAATCTAGAAATAAGTTGTATCTGGCATTGGAATATAGGTGTGCTTGATACTCTATGAATTGATAGTGCTTTCCAAAACTTAATGTGCCCACAGCATGATGGTCACTGGGGCAGAGCTGAAAATGTTTAGCATTTCCCATCCAGTCTTCTATTCTCCATCCCCTTCTGTCAGACCACTGTACATTGGTCACACAAAATCAAGCTTCCCTCTCTCTTGCCAGTCTTTTGGTTCTCACCTTCCCCAAGGTTGGAGAGGTAATTCTACACACTGCTTTAAAGGCCCCCTCCTCCCATAGGGTGTAGATCATTATACAAGAGGAACTGGCGGACAGTGTGGGAAACACAGCTGAGTGGTGGCAATGGAGTGCAGGGATTAAAAGCCTTTGTTCTAATCCTGCCTCCAGTTTGTAATCTAGTGCAAGTATTTTATACTGATCATTGAGAACAGAATGACTGTAGCAATAATAGTCATCTTTTACTGAATGCTTCTCATTTGGTACGATGCTAAATGCTTTGCCTGAACTGTCTCATTTAATCTTTACAATAGGGAATGTGTATCATTATCTTCACTTTTCAGATGAGGAAACTGAAGCTAAGGAAGGTTAAATCACTTGTCCAAAAGTATCACAAGTAGTAGGTATTTGACGTAAGAGATTTGAAAGTGGTTCCATAGATCTGTTTTCAGTGTCTGTTTATACCTGAGCTGTGAGCCAGGTCTCAGGAATTAGGTATGTGCCCAAGGGAAGCTAACATTTACTGGGGGCTGGCCTGCTTTGTGTTCAGTGCCTGATACGAATGCATTTGTTATCTCATTTACCCCTCCCCAGCACTCTGCGAGGCTGTCACTGTCCCCATTCTATAGATAAGGAAACAGGGGTCTGTGGGCCTGCCACGTGAGCCTCCCTTTCTGGCTCTTGGAAGGGTGGTCCTTGTGGCCCTATAAGCAGAGATTCTGATTCCAAGGGCCCAGAATGGGACAGCCTTCCCAGATGGTTCTCATGGGCAGCCAGGTTTGGGAGTAACTGCTCTAAATAAAGTGCTTTCTACCCAAACTTTATCTCTGCAGATACTATCCAAGTGGAGATGCCTTTGCTTCAGGGTCAGATGATGCTACGGTATGTTTCTAAGTTACTGAGAGATTTTCCTCTTCAAAATAAAGCTATGCCAATTAACAATCTCATTTTTTTTTTTAAATAACTTTTTTGTGATTATAAAAATTATATGCATTCAATGAAGAAAACTTCGGGGTGGGAGGGAATAAAATCACCTTAACCTCAGTACCCGAGAAAAATCAGTTGGGTAAATTCCTTTGTCTCTTTTCTTTTAAACAAAAATGTTTTATAATTTGCTTTTATTTCACTTAGCAATAGATTGTGAAAATTTTTCCATGCTGATAAATATCTTTATACTTTTTGAATTTCATTGATTGAATAGTATTCCATAGTCTGGGCATGCCATAATTTACTTAACCAATCTTCAATTTGGGGCATTTAGGTTTTATCCAGAGTGGTGGGGTTTTTTCTGTTTAAAAAAAACCTGCTATTTACTTTTAAAATTTTATTTACTTTCAAGGAAATATTTTTGATACATATATTATTTCCTTAGAATTAATTCTGAAACATGGACCTGCTGAGTCTAAAATAAGCCCAGTTTTAGGGCTTTTGATACTTTTGATAGGGCCTAATTATGGTTACCCATTTTTCAAGGAAAAAAAATATATATATATTTGTGTGCCCTCAAAATATCAAATATTTTATTAAATAGTGGGTTTCATTCTGATTTTGCTACAGTGGAAGAAATTACAAGGGAATAGATTAAGAGTTTTGCTAATAATGAACATTTAAAACTTCTGTACTTCAAAAAATAGACAAAAAATGTAAGGGCATACATTTTGGAAAAATTATTGCTACATTATGACGACCTGAGTTGAAATCCTTTAGATTCAAAATGGGGTTTTATAATTAATGAACATCCTGGGCAATAGAAAAGAAGATAAAACACAGACTGTTTACAAAATAATATCTCCAAAATGGCAGATAAACACCTGAAAATGTTTTCAGTCACTTAAAATTAAAGAAATTCAAGTTCAGGCAATCAGATGCCTCTTTTGCCTCTGAGAGTAGCTAAGAAACACCCGTGGTGGAGCCGAGCAAAACAGGAGCCTCAGAGGGCCTGGGGTCAGGGCCATTGGTACTGCCCTTCGGGAGACACTTTTGCATCCAAATCAAGAGCTTTTAAAACATCCTCAGCCTTTGATCTGGTCGTGCTGTTTCTTGGAAACAATTCTAAGGATTCTATTCCTTAGATATTCTAAGGAAACAATCAGAGATATGTACAAAGGTCTTCATATAAGAATGACCCTCATATTATTCATAAAAAAAGAAAAATTAGAAACAACCAGAACACCTATGGGGGATGGCTGAATAGATCCCGGTTTATCCACTTGAGGAACATTCAACAACCGTGTTCATCACATTGTGAAGATTACATAATGATGTGGGAAAATACTAATGACATAAGTTAATAGAAATAATAATGAAACAGTGACCCCATTTACATACACACATAATTTAAGACTGAAGGAAACAGGCCATACGATAGTAATTCTGGGATTTGGAATGACATTTATTTCCTTCTTTATGCATTTCTGAATTTTTCTGAACTTCCTACAATGAACACATATCAGGGGGGGGAAAGTGGAGAGTGTGTTTGGTTTTGTACCTGAAGAAATCTATCTACTGAGTTCTTTGATCCTCATTGATGCACAGAGATGAATAGGAATTGGGGTTGTGGGATAAGATACTAGGAGAGAAAACTAAAGAGGTTTCCCCATCATCCCTCAAACTACATGAGCCACCGGCACCTGCCTGTAGCCTTGTAGCTATCACGTCATTAAAATGGAGCCAGAAATAAACTTCTTTGTCTGCTTATTTGCACCTCAGTGCCGCCTTTACGACCTCCGGGCAGACAGGGAGGTGGCCATCTATTCCAAAGAGAGTATCATATTTGGAGCATCCAGCGTAGACTTCTCCCTCAGTGGTAAGATTTTATTTCAGAAACCTTCGCAGGTCTATAAAACCAGACCTAAGTGAAACCTAACTAACAAGCGTCCTACCAACTAAACGTCCTGTGGCCCAATATGCTAAATAATCTACATTTGCACCAGTTGTCTTCCACTGTGCTTCTTGTCCCCTCACTTAGCCCATCCCTGCTTTAAGACAGCAGTCACCCTGCCAGCAGCAGCTTCCCCAGCCTGATGACCTCAGGGGAAATGAAGGCTGTGCCCACGGAGTGCTGTTCTTCAAGGCAATAATGTATCAAAACTTCATTTCTGCAACAACGCCCTTGGCATTTCCTCCCCAGCCTTCCATTCTCCTTTCTGTACATTCCCCTTTCCCCTCAGAGGTGGAGGGGGTGAAGCAAGAGTCCCTTTCTCGATGCCCTGAAGCTTATGGCTCTTATGTCACCACAGCTAGGTTAAGGCAGTGCTGAAGGCTGGGTCACTGGACCATTCTGTGTCCCCAGACACAAACCCCCTGTTCTGCATCTGTGCTTTTGTGCATGCATCTGCTACTTCTGCCTGGAACAGCTTTCCTCTCCTGCTCTGCATGGAAAACTCCTACTCAGCCCTCAAGATCCAACACAAATGTCCCTTCTGCTGTGATGGCTTCCTTGATTTCCCTTCCTTTGTGATCCCATAGCACTTTACATAGACAAAGGTACTTACATTACAGCTCTTACCTCATGGTGCTAGAATGATTTGTGTCTACTTTCCCCATCTCCTCTCCCACACTCCACATGAGGCAGGAACTGTGCTTTTCTCCTCTTTGAATCCCCAGGGCAAAGCACAGTGTCTAGCACATAGTGGATGCTAAAACACTGTTTATTGAATGATTGAGTGACAGTCATAAAATGGAAAATAGGAGAGAAGACACTGGTTTAAAAACAATCAAACTGCAAAAGCATTTCACTACAGTGACACTACAAATATCCTTCTCATTCAAGGTCGCCTGCTGTTTGCTGGTTATAACGACTATACTATCAATGTGTGGGATGTTCTCAAAGGGTCCCGAGTCTCCATCCTGTTTGGACATGAAAACCGAGTTAGTACTCTGCGGGTTTCCCCCGATGGGACTGCTTTCTGCTCAGGCTCATGGGATCACACCCTAAGAGTAAGAGAGATGTTTTTCTATTGTACTCTGTGTGTGAGAGGAGAGCAGAGGGGTGACTGGCCCTCCTTAAAGTGGAGGGGTCAAAGTAGCTGAGGTGTGCCTGGTCAACCAAACAGAGCTCTAATTTTAGCTCTGCCCTTAGCCAAAGGAGGAATGTGTTGCCTGGAGAGGTAGTGAGTCTCCCATCAACTCAGGTGTTCAGCAGAGACTAGACATCTCAGCATGTAGTTGAAGGAATAGCTTGGCTCGGTGAACCAGAATGTTCTTTTAACCTTAAACATCTGATTCTTGTGAGTCTAGCCTTTGGCAAACTACAGATTACTAGTCCTGTCTCCCTTTAGTGCAGCGTTATTATTCATTGCTCACAGACCCCATAAGGCTCACAAAGGGGCTCCAGGAGACTTAGAAAGCCCCTGAAAATATATATTAAATTTTGTGTACGTGTGCGTTTTTCTGCAAAAAGTGTCCTCAACTTGCATCAGATTCTCAAAGAGCTCCATGACCTTGTCAGATGTAGGCTTCTGAAAATACCACTGCAACACTCTGTTCATAAAGCAAAGTTAAGTTTATTGCTTACTTCCTGTGGAAGATTACGAACTTGACAGTCTTAGTAACATCTCAGGCGGGGAGAGCAAAAACAGATATTTATAAAGTTTTGGGGTCTAGTTTAAGGCAAATCTTTTCATGGGGTGCTTAATTAGGTTTGGGCAAATTTGTAGTACAGTAGTTTAAAATCATTGAACACAGGGTGGGGAGAGGAGGAGGATTTCAAAGGAAGTCTTGAAGAGTGAACTCTCATTTGATGCTCTGTATTGTGCTGAGAAGTGGGAATCTTTCTAAAGAGGGTAAGTTGAGTGGTCTAGCCTTAGGGTAAATGGATAAATGGACTTTTAGGAAGTTCCTGAGATAAACAATAAAGTTTTTCATGACTTCCTCCTCCTGAATCAGAAAAGTCATCTTAGTGTACACAATAAGCTGTGTGGATGCCAGTGGTTTCGGTTGTCAATCTAAAAGAGTTATGAGCGCCTGGTAGAGAGGCCACAGGTGCGCTTCATACTAAGGAGGGGGGCTTGGATCTGGTGTAAGGAAGCACCTTTGGGTTGCTAAAAGTAAAGTGTTCTCCTTCTGAGTCATGTGAGTGCCCTATTTTGGATGGAATGCATGTGTGTGCGTGTTTACCAGACTTTCATTTTTCTCTCTTCAAGTTCAAGTTTTACAAGTCATTACTACTAAGGGACTGAAAATTATCTGTTTGTGTCTTTGCAGGTCTGGGCTTAATCATCTTCTCACAATGCACACATAGGTACCTGAGGATAGAATTTGAAATCGTCACATGTAAATAGATATTACTTCTAGAGGATATTACTTCTAGCCTGAGGGAGCAACTCCACAGCTGAGAGCTCGCAGGGTCAACGCATAGGCGCCGATGTTACTGTTAAAACTACCACCCCAGAAAGGCACTAGTGTGAGCCCTTGGCACTGCAAGAACACCTTCAAGTACAGTGTTTTATCAGTTTAGACATTTTTTAAAAAAATTTATGTTTTTAAGGTTATTCTAAGAGTCTCAACTCATTCTATCACCAATATAATTTAGCCTTTAATATATTCCATATTTTTTCCTTGTATCAAATTTATTTGCAAAGTACCTTAAAAATCCTCTGATTTCTCTCCATGTGCACAGTGATTTTTGGAACCTTCCTCTTGAAGTGCTGGCTTTCACGGACTGTATGAGAAAGATGATGTTAACTGGTTTATGACAGAAGAAAATTCCAATTCCAAATCTAATTAGACAGAATCGCTTTTTTTAAAAAATGAGTTTTTAATGTAAAAGTATCTTTTCCAATCTTGCTTCCTAGTGTCTTTTTTCAGATAAAACATTTTCAGCTATGTGAACTGATAATGAACAAAGCAGAGCTATGTGTAAAGGGACCTTTGAATTATGTGATGATGTGATTTGTCACTGTATCACTTGGACAGGGCATTGTCTATCACTTGAGGGAAAGGCTGAGTACTGTCTTTTGTGCCCACACAGAAAGGTTTTGGTTGTTCTGAGAAGCATTTGTATCACAAACAGCAAAGTTCTTTAAAAACCTGTTAGTAGTATTATAGAAACACTTAGGTTAAAGTTGATCTTGTCCATATGAACTATACTCATATTTATTGCTTTACAAGTATAATTAAACATACAGGTTAATTGATAGGTCTTGAATGATGATGTGTTTGTTCCTTTTATATTGAGAAAAAATAACAAAAAATATTGTCTTTATTTGAAATATTTGAAATTTAGCACTTCCTTCTGGAAGATGCCAAATGCTTTTGTTATAGAAACTTTTTTTTTTTTTTTGGTGAAGAGGTTTATTATGTTTAAGAAAACACTTCTGTCATAAAGATGGCATGGATTACTTAGGGAAACTTCGGGAAGTAAAAGGTTACCTCAGACACCAAAAAATCATTCCCGGCCAGGTCCTTGCCGTGCCTGAGGGCCAGTGTCCTCTGAGTCCCATGGATTGTTTGGTCCCCACCCCCCCGGCCCGGGTCCAGCCCAGCCCTTCTCCTCCTAGGGGCCTTTCAGAGCCGGAGCTGTCACAGCCTTTGCACACGCCCGGCTCGGGGCTCCTTTAAACGGAGGTGCCAGGCCCACATTCAGAACTGCTTGGTCAGGAATCATGATGGGCCTGTCAGTCAAAAATCAACCAGGCCAGCTTTTCAACCAAGTCTTTTTAAATAAACATAATGGTTATGGTCAATCATTTGCCCAGAAAACATTTACTGAAAGTTTTACCACACACCAGGGACTGGGGCAGAGAGAGAAAGATAAAAGGCCCCTGCTTGCCCCCCAGAGAGCCCAGAGTGGAGGGAGGGAGTGTGGTCCAGGGGGACCATTGTTCAGCCACTCCCCACCCCCACCCCCACAGCTTCCAGTCTGGGCAGGGATGCAGAGACATGGGCAGTGTCCACCCAGATCCTGGCAGCTCAAGGGGCCAGGCCCCAAAGTACATCCCACAGAATTCCCACGCTCTGCTCCCAGAACCTGCCAGCGTTTGCCCCGATCCATCCAGCCTCAGCGCTGTGAGGACCTTCTTTCTACAGACCTTTCATGTCTCTGCACTCTGACCTGGGCCTTCTGGCTCAGAAAAGTGAAGGAGAACAGGGCAAAGGAGATTTTAGGGGATGCAAACTCAAGGCTATTTTGGGAGAGGTAGAGACCATCTTCATATATGTGCAAAACAGTCCATAACTTTCCAATCAGAAAGGCAAATTTAAGGGAAAGTGTTCCATAGAACCCATGGGCCAGTAAGCCACCTCCCCTACAAGTATTTAATCTCACAATGGATGTTGTTTTAGTATTTACTGATGAAATACTTTATTTGGAATATACTACAGTATGTGGGGATTCCCAAGGATAAACTCCATGTAATAAATTATATTTTGCATATTGAAAATAATGCTAAGTTTATTTTTTTAACCAGTTTTTTTTTTTTCCTAGAGGACTTGGGGGCAAACCTATCAAACGAATTGTGGTGCATAGCACAGCCTTGGGCAGCCCTCCTCCTCCTCCCTCCCAGCCACACCCTCCTCCCCCCATTCCCTTCTCCCTCCTCCTTCCTTCCCTTCTCATCTTTCTCTCCCTATCCTCCCCTCCCCTATTTTCCCCTCCGCTGTCTCCTCCCTACCTCTCTACTTCACCCTCCCTTCTACTCCCTTTTCCAGCCCTTCTCTTTCCTCCTCCCCCTCCTTTTCCCTTCCTTCCTTCCACTGTCTCCTCCCTCTTGTCTTCTTTCTTCCCCATCCTCCTTTTCCCCTCCCCTTCCTCTTTTTTCCCCTCTCCTCTCTTCTGCTCCCTTCCCCCTCCAGAGGCAGTCCCCACATATATCAAATTAATATTTGTCATCAATTAGGGATTTATCTGGTCTAGGGGTTCTCAAACTTTTTGGTTTTAAGATCACTCTACACTCTTAAAAATTATTGAGGACCCCAAAGAGCTTTTGTTTATATGGATTATATCTATCAATATTGTTCATATTCGAAATTAAAATTGAAAAAAACTTTTAAACACAAGTGTTTTAGTTTGCCAGGCTGCTGAAAGCAGATACCATGAAATAGGAATTTATTTGCTTACAGTTGTACTCGTGAGGCTGTGAGAATGTCCAAATCAAAGCATCATCAAAGCAGTGCTTTCTTCCTGAAGACCAGCTGCAGGTGACCTTTGTTCCTCTGCCACATGGCAAGGCACATGGCAGTGTCTGCTGGTCTCCCTTCTCTTCCAGGATCCATTGCTTTCAGCTTCTTGTTTCTGTGGCTTTCTCTCTCCCTGTCTGAATTTCATTCTCTTGTAAAGGACTCCAGTAAGAGGATTAAGACCCACCCTGGGCCACACCTTAACTGAAATAACCTCATCAAAAGGTCCTACTTACAATTGGTTTATACCCACAGGAATGGATTAGGTTTAAAAACATGATTTTCTGGGAGTACATATAGTTCCAAACCACCACAGCAACTATACAGAAGCACATATTCCATTAAGCCATCAGGGTAATAATTTCATCAGACATCATGTAGTCCCTGGAAAACTCCTGAGAGAATAAGAGTTTTAAAAAAAAGAAAGAAAAGAAAAAAGAGTAGGCATATTATTATGAAAATATTTTTTTACCTTTCAGGCATCCCCAGGCGTCAGGAAGCACACTTTGAGGACAGCTGATCTGGACTAGCAGCCCTTTTCCAGGGCCTCTGTGTGAGACCTCCCTGAGGCCATTAAGCCCATGGGAGAATTTGGAAAAGGAGGAAGAGACAAGGGTAGTTGAAAAGAGGGGGCCTCCAGGAGGGGCTCTTAGAGGAGGCTTTGGGGCAGCTACAGGGAGCATGGGAGGCCTGGAGGGGGCCCATAGAGGCCATGAGGAGGGTTAGAGATCAACTGGGACCCATAGGCAGTCCCCACACAGGTATCAAATTAGTAACTGTCATCAATTACAGATTCATCTGGTCCAATGGTTCTCAATCTTTTTGGTCTTGGGATCACTCTATACACTTAAAAATTATTGAGGACCCCAAAATGCTTTTGTTTATGTGGATTATATCTCTCAATATGTATAATCCTTGCAAAATTCCTATGATGCAGATATTTTATCTCCATTTTTCGATGGGGAAATTGAGGTTATAGAATTGAAGAACTTGCCCATAACTTGCTTATAAGAGGCAGAGCCAAAATTTCAAAAACAAGTCTGACCTCCTTGTGTCACATTGGTTGAAAATGCTGAATGGAGGTTAATTCATTCTTTTTTTTGGGGGGGGGGGATTCAATTGATCATTATTGAGTTACCAATGGATGGCAGAGTCAGAGGATTTACCATTCACCCCCAAGCCACTCCAAATCTAAATAAAACTGTGTGTTTTCTGCTGAAGTATAATGTTCAAAAGACAAAATCATGACTCTTTTGCAAATTAAACATGAACATGAATTTAAAATTTTAACACATTAATGAAGAAATCAGTAAGATGTCAAAACCAGTTCAAATGGGAATTTGATGTACAGAGATTTTTATTCTCTTCTAGACAAAATTCATTTGGCTCACTATAACAGGAAACATTTGCATTAGCAGTTGAGGTGCTCAACTGAAGCATTAAGCCAGGTCAGCCTTGGTAGGAAGAATCCCATGTTGTTGAGCCCATACATAGCCTCCACTCCTGCTACCCTGGCCTCTTTATTCTTGGGCCCATTGAGCAAGCACTGCAGTGGCTGGGTGAAGAGTCTGACTGACATCCACAGAGCATATAATTTTGTCCACCTGATTATTAAAATCACCTCTGCAGAAGCTGTTCTTTGATGGGCATTCACATGGGACACAAATACCTTTACTGTCAGACTGTGCCCATTCAAAGGGGTCCATCCACATATCACTTTCCAAGGTTACCTTGTCCCCAATCCTCCAATCCTGATCCTTTCAAAGTACTGACCACCATCCAAACCATTAGCAACTGCCCTTGAATCAGTGTAGATCGGTACTTCTAGCTCTGGACAATCAAACATATGGCTTGCATTGGTGCCCTCTAGGAGGGCTTTCCTTCACCACTGCCCTTCACGTTCACCCCTGAGTGGGCCCCATCTGTAATACAGACTTGAGGCTTTCCTTCCTCAGTCAACCGGTAACAAGGAACACCACAGGAAGCCACAGGCATTGATTGAGGGTGAAGAGCCAACACAACAGGAGTTGGTGTTGAAGGAATCTGAGTCACCTGCTCATGCAATTTACTTGTAACTTCTGGACCTGCCCAAGCTCAGTCTCTTATATATAATTTCCATTTGACAATAGATTGGTGCTGTGCATGCCCAACCTTATAGCTATGTGGTTCAGACAAAACCCAGTTCATGATAGGAAGCCAGGCTGCATGGTCACCTGTTATCCCATGGTTAATTGTTAAGCGTCTCCTAAAGACCAATAGCAAGCCAGAAGCAGATCTCAAAAGAATAGTTACCTGCAGAAGAGGGCAGAGATTTGCTTCAAAATCCTAGAGGTCTGTGCTGTAATTCTTCTATTGGCGTTTGCCAGCAACTCCATACAGCATCCCTATTTGCCATAGATGCTTTAAGTATCATTGGATCCACTGAATTAAAACCCAAGTAGTAGTGCAGATTGTACTGCAGCCTGAACTTTCTGCAAAGCCATCTCTTCTTCTGGTTTCCACTTAATCAGCCTGTAGATGGGTTGAAGTAGCATACTCAAATGTGATATAAGTTGCCTCCAAAATCCAAAGTAGCCTACCCAGCACTGTGCCTCTCTTGTTTCATAGTAGGTGGTGAAAGATGCAGCAACTTGTCTTTCACCTTGAACTGGATATTTAACATGATCCAGACCATTGAACCATCAGGAATTTCACTCCTGGTACCAATTCTGTACCAGCCTGGGTCCAGTCAGGAGAGAGAGAAGCCACATAGTAATTTGAACAGAGAAAGTTTAATATAAAATACTAACTATACCAAAGGATTGGCATAATGAGGGATTGGCTCTTAACAAGTAAAGAAAACTCTAAAGGATAAGGGAATAGTAGATATAATGAACAGTTACTATCCTGTTGCAGTTGGGCAGTTTGATGTAATTATGAATTCCAAAAATATAATTGGATCATGCTTGTAAACTGATCTGTTAATCTGGGCATGATTGAGTTATGATTGGGGCGTTGACTGGGCCACGTCAGTAGGGCGTTGAGCCCCACCCCTTGGTGGGTGGGGAAGAAAATATAAAAGGCATCACAAAGCCCAGAGCTAGAGAAGTTTTTTGAGAAGCAGTTTTGATGTTGGAAAGAAGGCCCCAGGAGGAGAGAAGTGAGCGGTTCACCTGATCATCTACAGCTGACCTTGTGGAGGAAACAGGAGCTAAGCCCAGAGAGAAACGCGGCCCCAGGAAGAGACGAACCCAAGAAGCCTGAACCCTGGCAAATGTCGGCAGCTGTCTTGCTCTAAAATGTGGCAATGGACTTTGGTGAGAGAAGAAACTTAATACTTTATGGCCTGGTATCTGTGGACTTCTACCCCAAATAAATACCCTTTATAAAGACCAACCCATTTTTGGTATTTCACATTAGCACCCCCTTTGGCTGACTAATACATATCCCTAGAGGTGAATACTCCCTCAACTTCTATTACAGCAACAATTAAACTTTACTTTGATGGCCTGTTTCTCTGTCTTCATCCATCAATCACTAGACTGTAAGTTCCTTGAGGGCATGGACCACATGCCTTGTTCTCCATTATATTCCCAGTACTAAACCGGGGTGGGATGGGGGTGGGGGGTTGGTACCCCAAGGTTCTTAATAAATATTAGTGAATGAATGAATTAATGCAGCCAATATTGGCACTCTAGCAGCCCACAGAATTAGCCTTTCGAGCCACGTGTCAGACCGAAAGAAAGATGTCTCCAGCACATGCCCGAATGCTCCCTCCGATCTAGAGACGCCCTTGGCACCCTCTCTTCAGAGGAAGGGAAAGCCCAGCCCAACTTTCCTGACATGCCCCACTACTCTCTTCAAATACTGTCCCCGGAGGGTTCTTAGTCTCTAGCCTCTAAGCTAAACAATAACTTCAAAACAGTCTCACTCCGCCTCTGACTTCCATGTGAACACCAGACCACCGCTCGCCCTCTCTGGTCCTCGACCTTTCCGACTCTAACAGCCATGGGTTGAAGTCCCATCAACAATTCTCTGTCTCCGGTCCCAGGTCCCAGAGAAACGGCTGCCCCAGGGCCGTGACGGGGCGGGAACAGCCGTGGAGGCCTAGCCTAGAGAGCAGGCCGGGGTCCTGGCCCCCCAGCTGAGGCTGGGCCACGGAGCGCGCCTGCTGGCCGACTGCTTGGAGTACTGCGCCCAGGAGCCCCGCACCCCAGGGCGGGAGCTGTCCACGCCCGAGGCCGAGGTGTGCGTGGGTCGAGTGGCTCGACTCGCTCTTTTTCTCCTTCTACAGCGGCTACGCGGGAGACCGCGCCGAGCGGGTGGCCCAGGTGCTGCAGGAAGTGCTGGCCCACGGCCGCGGCCTCAGTTGGAGCCGCATGGTGGCGCTCGTGATCTTCGCCGGGACGCTTCTGGAGACACGGCCGGGCACTAACAAAGACCGAAAGTGGCACCGCGGAGCACGACCTACGTAGAACAACCCTGGCGGAAATTGCCAGCGCCTGGTGGCGGTGCTGTGCGCTCAGCTGGTGGAGGAGCACGGCGCCCGGCAGGAGGCGCACGGCGGCGGGTGAGCGCGCCGGGCCGCGGCACGGTCCCCGCGGCGCCAGTCTTTTGAAAGGAGAAAGGCTGATTTCAGCGAGTCTGGGTTGTTTGGAGTTAAATCCGGGATATCTCCTCTCGGTGGAGTCAGCTGACTGAAATCGGCTTTGCTAGAACGGTTCTCTTATTAACCCATTCGGAAGTAGTCGCACAGTAACTGGTCTCCACACTTCCCTTCAGGGGCATTTAAGAAGCGCTCACGTTAGGCCTGGCTGCTTTGTTCATGTAGAGACCTCCAACTAGTAAAGACAAAGGTAGGATGGTCAGGTGGATTTTTTTCTCTTCGGCCCATGAAGTCTATTAAATGCACCTTTGAAGAGACAAACTCTTTTCGAAGGGCACCAGCCTAGAACGTTAAAATGGAAAGGCGCGCGCCCCCTTGTCCGGTTCCCACACCTGTAAGGAGTAGCTGAGGCCATAGGTGTTAGGTTGTGTGCCCGCCCGCGCAGTGGTGGTTCCAGGCTCCTTCACTTCTAATCAACGGCACCCAGCCTTCAGTGGGAAGGTTTCCAGTGCCCTGGCTTTCAGCTGCAGTTCCTTAAACTCAGACTAGAAGGTAAGAGCCATGGTCTGCAGCTCTTAAACCAAATTATTGACCAAGGAAAACCCCGTCACCCTTCCAGAAGTCCATAGCATGCGTCTCAAATTCTTAGCTATACCCCCAGTTTCTTTCCCCTTTTGCTTACTGGAGTTGAATCAATGACTGCAGTGACCTGCATTATAAAGACAACCAAACTATTAAAACCAGCAGTAATTTTTTTTTTAATCCCAGGAACTAGGGAAGGTACTGCAGGAGATTTAGGTGAGTCTCCTGTTGACAGTTTCCTCTTAGACCCACCTGAGCCATTTGTCTTCATGCATTTGGCCCCTAAGGGCTCTCTGCATTTAAGGAGGAAATTGATTAGGGGAGGGAGGGCTTTTTGTTTTGTTTTGTTTTCATTTTTGGCTAATTAATATTGACAAAGTTCTCAAATTGGGGTAAACAGGTTCCATTCACATCTCTTCCAGCAGCCGGCAGTTAAAATGCCACACAGCCTGGAGTTCTATTCCTCTTCCTCTCCGTTATTCCTACTGGGAATAGCTGAAGCTGTTGCTTGCTTTGTCTCAATCTTGTGAATTGAGACAAAAATTTCCCAAAGGCATTTGTCCTTTGCTCAAAATAACATGATATAGTAAGCCACCTTCCTCTAGGTTTTTGAAAGAAGGTGAGTCGAAATGAATATTCCTTTCTGAAGTGACAAGGTTAAGTGGTGGCCTCTATCCACTATATTGAACTACTTATTACAAATTCCAACCCATCAAAGGTTCCTAATTACAGGTTGTCTCTTGGTATTTCCTTTTACTTTTTTTTTTTTTTTTTT
>JAQZBX010039503.1:0-23011 GCA_029593785.1 Cabassous unicinctus
GGGATTTATTTTTAAAAATAAATCTTTTAAAAAAAGAGAGAGCTCATACAACTCTATGATAAATAGACAAGCAATCCAATTTAAAAATGGGCAAGAGACTTGAATAGATATTTCTCCAAAGAGGAAATACAAACGGCCAAAAAGCACATGCAAAAATGCTCAACATCACTAGCTATTGGGGAAATGCAGATCAAAATTGCAATGAGATACCATTTCATTATTATGAAATTATTTTAACAACATAAAACTACAAGTGCTGGAAAGGATGTGGAGAAACAGGAATACTCCCTCACTCTTGTGGAAATGCAGAATGGTGCAGCCTCTGTGGCAGCACCTCAAGAAGCTGAATATGAAACTGCCATACGATCCAGCATTCCTGTTACTAGGAATATATTCAGAAGAACTGAAAGTAAGGATGTAAACTGACATTGCACATCGATTTCTAGCAAAATTAATCACAATTGCTAAAATATGGATCCAGCCCAAGTGTCCACCCACTGATTAATGGATAAACAAAATGTATATTCACACAATGGAATACTATTCAGATGTAAGAGGAAATGAAATCTGGATGCATATGACAACATGGATGAACCTAGAAGATATTCTATTGAGTGAAATAACCAGACACAAAAGAAGAAATATTGTATGGTCTCACTAATATGAACTAAATATATTGAGTAAACTCATGGAGGTAAACTCTAGAGTATAAGTTACTAGGAAATAGAGGTTAAGAATGGGAGAAGATGCTTAATTTATGTAGGATTATTAATAGGGTTAATTGTAAAAGTGTGGAAATGAAGAGTTGATAGTAACACATTAAAGTGAGTATAACTAACACTGTTGGTTTATTAATGTGATTGTGGCTGAAGGAAGTAGTCTGTGGAAGTAAATGTCAGTTAAAAGTAAACTAGAGAATAATCTAAGGAATGTATAACAGTGATTTCGGTGGTGGATGAAGATTGTGGTTAATAGTATAAATGTATGAATACTCTTCTTTTACAAAGTGTTAAGAATATGGTGACACAAGGGAAAGTTACAACTAATGTAACTTATAGATGATAGTTAACAGTAATACTATAATATTTTCCAGCAATGACAAGAAGATATTTTTTCAATACTAAGGGATAAGAATAGGAGGGTATAAAAGGGTTTGGGAATTTTACTTTTGGAGTGATGAAAATGTTCTAAAATTGACTGAGGTGATAACAGCACAACTCTGTGAGGAAAATGAGAGCCACTCAGTGTACACTTTGAATGGATTGTACAAAGCATGGGATCAGTGGTGGATGATGGACTGTGCTTAACATTACAAATATGAGAATGTTCTTTCCTGAATAACAAATATGCAATACTAATATAGGGTATTAATAATTGGGTGGGTTGGGGGGAAATATACCAAATGTAATATATGGACTTAGTTAGTGGTAATATTTTGAATGATGATGCTCTTTCATAGTTTGTAACAAATGTTTCACAACAACACAAAGTGTTGGTGGTGGAGAGATGTATGGGAGCATTCTATGATATGTATGTTTGTTTTGTAAACTCAAACTTTACTATACATTTATTGTTTATATATGTCCATGTATGAATGAAAATTTTATTTAAAAATAAGTTGTTTTCTATTCACAAGCACAGAATTTTCCAAAATGAAAACTTTTTAAAAATCCATTAATAGCGCCTCAAAGAATAAAATGCCTAGGAGTAAATTTTAAAAGGAGGTGAAAGATTTGTACACTGAAAACTACAAATGGTGCTAAAAGAAATTAAATAAGAACTAAATAAATGTCAAGACACCCCATATGCATAGAAAGTAAGACATATTATTATTAATACGCCAGTACTACCCAAAGCAATCCACAGATTCACTGCAATATGTATAAAAATCCCAGAAGCCTATTTTGCAGAAATGAAAAAGCTCATCCTCAAATTCACATGGAATTGCAGGAGGTCCCAAATAGCCAAATAAATATTGCCCAAGAACAACAAAACTGGAGGTCTTACACTTCCCAGGATCAAAATTTACTATGAACGTGCAGTAATCAAAACAGTGTGGTGCAAGCATAGAGAAATATAGACCAATGGAATAGAATTGAGAATTCAGAAATAAACCCATACATCTATGGCCAAGTGATTTTTTTATAAGGGTGCCAAGAACATTAATTGGGGAAAGAATGGTCTCTTTTATAAATGGTGCTGGGAGAACTGGATATCCTCTTGCAAAACATTGATATTAGACCCATACCTCACACTACATGCAAAAATTCACCCTAAATGGGTCAAGGACCTAACCATAAGAGCTAAAACCATAAAGGTCTTAGAAGAAAACATGTGGGTAAACCTTTCTAACCTTGGATTTGGTGGTGAGCTTTTAGATAAAACACCAAAAGCAAAAGCAACAAAAGGAAAATGGAAAATTATATTACACTTAACTTAAAAACTCTTATACAGCAAAGGACACTATCAAGAAAATGAAAATACGCAACCTGCAGAATGGGAGAAAATAAGTGCTAACCATTATCTAATAAAGATTTAATATGCAGAATATATAAAGCACTGCTACAACTCAGCAAGAAAAAGGCAAATAAGACAATTTAAAAATGGGCAAAGGACTTGAATAGAGATTTCTCCAAAGAAGATATACAAAAGGCCAATAATCACAGATAAGGATGCTCAACATCATTGGTTTTCAGGGAAATGCAAATCAAAACCACGAGTTACCACTTCACATCAGGGGGATGTTTATTTAAAACTGAACACAGAAAATAGTGTTGGTGAAGATTCAGAGAAACTGGAACACTTTTACATTGTTGGTGGTTTTGTAAAATGCTGCAGCCACTATATAAATCAGTTTGGTGGTTCCTGGGTAAGTTAAAAATAGAATTATCATATGACCCAGCAAGCTCACTTCTAGGTATATACCTAAAAGAAATGAAAGCAGGGACTTGAATGATATCTGCATGCTAATGTTAATAGCAGCATTATTTACCATAGCCAAAAGGTAGAAGTAAGCCACGATCATCAACAGATGAATAGATAAACAAAATGTGGCACGTGTGTGTGTGTGTGTGTGTGTGTGTGTGTGTGTATAAAATGAAATATCATTTAGCCATAAAAAGTAATGAAGTTCTGATATATGCTGCAACATGAATGAACCTTGAAGACATGTTTAGTAAAATAAGCCAGCTATAAACAGACAAATATTGTATGATCTTGCATACATGAAATACCTAGAATAAACAAATTCCCTAGAGACAGAGAGTAGTTGACAGGATAACATGGCTGGGGGATAGTTATTACTTAATGGAAGAAAAATTTTTGTTGGAAGTGATGAAAAAGTTGGAGCAATGGACATTAGTGATGGTAGCACAATACTGTGAATGTAATTAATACTACTGAATTGTACACTTTAGAGAGGTTAAAATGGGAAATGTTGAGTTGTATATAAGTTACTACAATAAAAAGGTTTGAAAACTCACATAAAAATTTAAAAATTATCCAACTGAATGCCTACCTTGATAGTTTGAGTAAATAGAGCTTCCATGATACTATGGAGTTTTGTGTCTAGGGGGGTATATAAGGTTGTGAAATAATTATACTTACCTAACATGGACCTCTGATGGCACTTCCATTAAATCACCATCTATGTTCCAGGGGAAACTGTTTTCTGGAACAGGTTCATGATGTTCATCCTCTTTCTCTGGATTGTGTTCATTAGTATTATTCCTTGGATGAAGTTTGACTTCTTCAACAGTATAAGTCTCAACAAATGGAAAATTGAACTAAAAACAAATGGAAATAATCAGTGTACTTCCTTCATCCATAACTGCTAATACAAATCAAGAAATTTCTCTTTTCTGTCTCTTTTATTTTTTATTAGAGAATCTGTGTTTATAGGACAATCATGCACAAAATATAGGATTCCCCTATTCCACCCTATTGTTAACACCTTGTATTGATATAGTATGTTTGGTACAATTGATGAAAGCACATTTTTATAAATGTGCTATTAACACAATTCATTAGTTTAACTTAGGGTTCATTGTGTTGTGCAGCTCCATGGATTTTTAAAAAAATGTATTCTAGTCATATATATATATACAACTTAAAATTTCCCCTTTTAACCACATTTAAATATATAGTTACATTTACAATATTGTGCTACCATAACCACCATCCATTACCAAAACTTTCCCATCATCTCAATAGAAACTCTGTACATTTTAAGCCTTAACTTCCTATTCTCTACCCCCAACCTGTTCCCTGGTAGCCTGACTCTATGACTTTACTTATTCTATTTCATATCAGTGAAAGCATACAATATTTGTCCTTTTCTGTCTGGCTTATTTCATTCAACAAGATGTCTTCAAGGTACATCCATGTTGTCACATGTATTAAAATTTCATTCCTTTTTATGACTGACTAATACTCCATTGTTGGTATATATCACATTTTGTTTATCCATTCTTCAGTTGATAGACACTTGGGTTGCTTCTATCTTTTGGCAATTATGAATAATGCTGCTATGAACATCAGTGTGCACATATCCGTCCAAGTCCTTGCTTTCAATTCTGTTGGGTATATACCTAGAAGTGGGATTGCTAAATCATATGGGAATTCTATACTGAACTTTCAGAAGAACTGCCAAATTTTCTTCATACAGCTACATCATTATACATTCCCAACAGAAATGAATGAGTGTTCCTACTTCTCCACATCCTCTCCAGCACCTGTAATTTTCCATTTTTTTAAAAACAGTAGCCCTTCTAGGGGATATGAAATGTTATCTCATTGAAGTTTTGATTTGCATTTCCATAATGGCTAATGATGTTAAGCATCTTTTCATGGACTTTTTGGCCATGTATATATCTTTTTTGGAGAGATATCTACTGAAGACTTTTGCCCAGTTTTTAATTGGGTTGCTCATCCTTTGGTTGTTAGACTGAAGGATTTCTTTATATATTCTGGATATTAAACCTTATGTGGGCTGACTTCTGGGAAGGAGAATTAGAGAGATACAGGACTCACTTCTCTTTCAGAAAAAAATAGCTAGAGGACAGGCAAAAACTGTCTGGAAAACAATTATAGGGCTTAAGACAATGGGGGAAGACTGGATACCACCCAGGAGAGAGAGGAGGTGAAGAAAAGGAGATTTAGCCAAGAAGGTCCAGAGTGAAAACTGCAACTGCTGGTGCCCATCCCCCACCCTCAGAACAAACAGCATTGAGTTCTCCAGTTTCTGGTCAGTGGCTATGGATGGAGAAGATCACAGAGGTCCACAGGAAAGAGGAGAGAGAGATACATAGCTTACAGCTGATTCAGCTTTTGACCAAAGAATTTAGTCTGCTATGTCCTATGAACCTTTCCAGGCTTGGTGTGGTCCTCCCATTGTTTGCCCTGGGAGCCTACAGGGGACTAAAGATAACATACGCTCTCAAACACCTTCCCTCCTGACTTGGACTGGTTGCTGACGATAGAGAGGGGAACAGAATTTATTTCCTCTCTAGGAAAAGGGAGAGGGCAGCTAGCCAAGGGAGGACAACAGTTTCTGAACAAGTTTGATTTGTGAGGTTTGGCTATCAATAATCTGCCCTGAGAGAGAACTCCCCCATCACATTATTTCTGCACTGCCCACCTGGTCAGAGATACAGTAAACACATCCCCACCAGGATTTGACCTGAAAGATCTGCCAAAGAGCTCAATCTGCTACGAGATCAAGAACATGCATGCAAGGAAGATAAAAGTAAATAAAAGAGGCTTTTCCAGGCATTTACAGCCACCTTCTCCAAGGCTCTGGGAAGCTGGTCTGCAATCCATTACTGGGCAATCCTAAAGACCTAGAACAAGTTGAACCCAGAATCAAAGAACAGCAATAACACACAGACACCCACCGCTAAATGCCTATAGAAGAGAGAGTAACTGAGTATCATTGTAAACCCACCATCATAATCAGATGCCAAGAGAGCAGCAAAAAATTACAAGCCATACTTAAAAAAAAAAAAAAGGAAGATATGACTCAGACAAAGGAACAAATCAATGTTCTGGGATTTGAAACAACTAATCAATGATGTTCATACAAATCTCCTAAATCAAATCAAAGAATGGAAGGACAATATGCCTAAGGAGATAAAGGACATCAAGAAGACACAGGGTGAGCACAAAGAAGAATTCAAAAAGAATAGAAAAGTAACAGAACTTATGGGAATGAAAGACACAATAGGTAAGATGGAAAAAACAGAGGCATACAACAGCAGATTTGAAATCATAGAAGAAAGAATCAGTGATATAAAAGATGAACAGTGGAAATTGAAGAGGGAGAATAACAGAGAGAAAAGAATGGAAAAAATAGAGCAGGGGCTCAGGGAGTTGAGCAATAGAACAAAGCGCAACAACATCATGTCATGGGAGTTCCAGAAGGAGAAGAGAAGGGAAAAGGGGCAGAGAGAGTATTTGAAAAAAAAAAATGGCTGAAAATTTCCCAACTCTCATGAAAGACATAAGCTTACATGCCCAACAAGCACAGTATTCACCAATCAGAATAAATTCAAATAGACCTACTCCAAGAAACATACCATTCAGAATGTCAAATACCAAAGATAAAGAGAAAATTCTGACAGTAGTAAGGGAGAAGCAAACTATCACATAAAATGGATGCCCGGTAAGATTTAATGTGGATTTCTCATCAGAAACCATGGATGCAAGAAGACAATGGTAAGATATAATTAAGATACTGAAAGAGAAAAATTGCCACCTGAGAATTCTTATCTGGCAAAATTTTCCTTCAAATATGTTGAGTTTAATATATTCATAAATAAACAGAATGTAAGAATCTAGCCCTGTAGGAAGCACTAAAGGGAGTTCTGCACCTCTAAAGGAAAAGACAGGAGAGAAAGCGTTGGAGGAGAATGTAGAAGTGAAGACTATCAGAAAGGATAACCAAAAGGGTAAAAGCAGTGACAAAAATGAGATATGACATATGAACGCTGAAAGATAAAATGGCAGAAGTAAATACTGCATTTCGAGCAATAATATTGAATGTGAATGGATTAAGCTTGCCAATCAAAGTTATAGGCTGACAGGATGGAGGAAAAAAAGAATAGCCATCCATATGCTGTCAACAAGAGACTCCCTTAGACACAGGGATACAAATAGACTGAAAGTGAAAAGTTCAAAAAAGATATTTGCTGCAAACAGTAACTAAAAACCAGCAATGTAGCTATACAAATATCGGACAAAACAGACATTAAATGCAAAAAGGTTTAAAGATACAGAAGGCCATTATATATTCATAAAAGGGACAATCAACAAGAAAGGAAAAAAAAAACAAACCAGGAAGGAGTAACAGTAATAAATATCTATGCACCTAACCAGGGTGCCCCCAAAACATGAGGCAAACTCTGACAAAACGGAAAGGAGTAATAGTCATCTCTACAATAATAGTTGGAGACTTCAACATGCCACTCACATCAATAGATAGAACAACCAGAGAGAAGATCAACAAAGAAACAGATATCTTCACAATATGATAAACAAACTAGACATGACATAAACAGAACATTGCACCCAAAATCAGCAGGTTACATTCACCTCAAGCGCCCAAGGATCTTTTACCAGGATAGAGCACATGTTGTGTCACAAAGCAGGTTTCCATAACTATAAAAAGATTAAATAATACAAAGCACCTTTTCAGACAATCATGGAATGAAGCTGGAAATCAATAATAGGTGGGAAAGGGGGAAATTCGCAAATGCTTAGAGGCTAAACAACACACTCCTAAACAATTAGGGGTCAAAGAAAACACTGTAAGAGAAATTAGTAAACATCTCGAGGCAAATGAAAACAATAACACAACTTATCAAAACTTATGGGATACAGTGAAGGTAATGCTGACAGCGAAATGTATAGCCCTTAATACCTATATTAAAAAATAAGAGCTAAAATCAAATACCTAACTGAACATCTGGAGGAACTAGAAGAAGGACAGCAAACCAATTTCAAAGCAAGCAGAAAGAAAGATTAGAGCAGAAATAAATGAAATTGAAAATAACAACAATAACAAAACCAATAGAGAAAATCCACAAAACCAAAAGCTGGTTCTTTGAGAAGATCAATAAAATAGACAGACCCTTAGCTAGACTAAGAAAAAAAGAGACATGATGCAAATAAATAAAATCAGGAATGAAAGGGGGAAAGTTATGACTAACCCCACAGAAATAAAAGGATATTATGAGAAACTGTATGCCAACAAACTAGACAATCTAGATGAAATGGACAAATTCCTAGAAATGCATAACCTACGTTGACTCTACAACAAATACAAGAACATAACAAACTAATCACATTTAAATAGATTGAATCAGTCTTCTAAAATCTCCCAACAAAGAAAAGCCCAGGACCAAATGGCTTCACATTCTAAACGGCTTGGAATTCTACCAAGCACTTCAAGAAGAATTAACACTAATCTTGTTTACAATTTTCAAAAAATTGAAGAGGAGATAAAATTACCCAAATCATTTTATGAAGCCAACATCACTCTAAAACCAAAGCCAGATAAAGATACCATAAGAAAAGAAAATTACACACCAATCTCTAATGAATATGGATATAAAAATTCTCAAAAAAATTCTTACAAATAGAATCCAACAGCATATTAAAAGAATTATACACCACGATAAATGGATTTTATTCCTAGTATGCAACAGTGGTTCAACACAAGAAAATCCATTAACATAATACACCACATTAAAAAATTGAAGGAAAGAAAACACATGATCATATCGATTGATGCAGAAAAGGCATTTGACAAAATCCAACATCGTTTCTTGATTAAAAAACACTTCAAAATATAGGAATAGGCTCTTATCCCATTTAAAGATTTACGGTTTATCCCAATATATGATGTAGTAGATTTACAAGAGGCTACTTAATAGGAATGTGGAAAACCACTTTCTTAAACAAGTAACTAATTTTTCCCTTAAAAACTCCATTCTTGGTACTGGCTATTATTGGTAATTTAGTATTAATTAAGCTTAAATTTTAATTAATAATGCATAATACATTTAAATTCCATCTGTCCATATCAACCCAAAGGGGAAAAATATATTGCCTAAGAGTTACCTCCTGAGAGCCTCCTTGTTGTTCTAATGTGGCCTCTTTCTAAACCAATTCAGCTTATAAACTCACTACCTTCCCTTGAGCATGGGACATGAATCCCAGGGATGAGCTTCCTCATTATACCAAGTAACAACTAGCAATGCATTTGGAAAAAGACCTTGACAAAAAGGGGGAAATGTTAAATACAAATGAGTTTTTATGGCTAAGAGATTTCAAAGTGAGTTGAGAGGTCATTCCAGCGGTTACACTTATACAGTCAGATTTCACTGACTGCTGCAGTAAACCATGCCTCCAGCAGACGGGCTTCTAAGGGCTCTAGAGACATCGGGACACTATAGGCATGGCAGACAATCCTGGGAATTTGGCACCTTGTCAGTGGGCCTTACCTTGGAATATATGATAACTTATCTCCCCAATGTATTGAAGTTAGACTCATTTATAATTTTTCCCATGCATGGTTGTTCTTCCCCTTTTATTTGAACCTGTAATAAGCACTATATCTATTAAATATGTGTTCCAGAGACTGAAGTCTTCTGGCTGTTCATAAGCTGGTTGAACTCTGAATCTCAGCAGAGTTGCAGCCAACACCTAGCTTCCAATTCACTGGACTCACCTAGGACAACTAACAAAAGGATGATGATGGACAATGCCCATCCCCCCAGAGAGTATCTACAACTGTAAGCAAGGCTCTTCCACCCATCTGCCCCATGGAATCTAAGACCCCTCTCAATTGGAAGCAGATTGGGCATCACCATTCCAAAACCCTTAAGATTGAGGAATGAACAAACATAAGGGGGAAATGTAAATATGGTCTAAAGTAGTCTTACTATTATCCTAGTAATGGAAGAACCTGTAACCCTGATATAAAGGCAGTGGTCACCAGAGGTTCTGAGGGGAGGGAGAGGGAAGAATAAGTATAACATGGGGCATTTTTGGGACACTGGAATTGTTCTGCATGACATTGCAATGACAGATACAGGCCATTATACTTTTTGTCAAGACCTATAAAATTGTGTGGTGCAAAGTGTAAACCATAATTTAAACTATAGACCATGGTTAGTAGCAGTAATTTAATATGTGTTCATCAATTATAAGAAATGTACCACACAAATGAAAGATGTTGTTAATGGGGAAAATTGTGTGTATGGAGTGAGGTATACAGAAAACCCCTATATTTTCGATGTAACATTTATGTAGTCTGAAGCTTTAAAAATAAAAATAAATCAGTGAAAAGAACAAAGTAGGAGGACTCACACTTCCTGACCGTTAAATGTATTACAAAGCTATAGTGTTCAAAGCATGGTATTGGCATAAATATAGACAAATTGATGAATCGAATTAAGAGTTCAGAAAAAGACTGTCACCTCTGTGGTGAACTCATCTGAGTTGTGGTCAAATGAGTAGGTCTGTGATCAAACCTACAAAGCCCACTTTACTGGGACAAAACAGTCTCTTCAACAAATGGTGCTGGGAGAACTGGATATCCATAACCAAAAGAATGAAAGAGGATCTCTATCTCACTCTTTTTGCAAGAATCAACTCAAAATGAATCAAAGGCTTAAACATAAAAGTCAGGATCATAAAAGTCCTAGAAGATAATGTAGGGAAACATCTTCAAGATCTTGTGGTAGGTGGGGTTCTCTTAAACCTTATACCCAATGCATGAGCAATGAAAGATAAATTAGATAAATGGAACCTCCTCAAAATTAAACACTTTTGCACCTCAAAGGACTTTGTCAAGAGGGTGAAAAGGCAACCAACTCAATGGGAGAAAATATTTGGAAATCAGATATCTGATAAGGGTTTAATAGCCATGATATATAAAGAGATCCTACAATTCAACAATAAAATGACCCAATTAAAAAATAGGCAAGAGACTTGAATAGACTTTTTTCCAAAGAAAAAATACAAAATGGTGAAAAAAACACATGAAAATATATTCAACATCACTAGTTATTAGGGAAATGCAAATCAAAGCTACAATGAGCTATCATTTCACATCTATTAGTATGACCACTACTAAAAAGACAGAAAACTACAAGTGTTGGAGAAGATGTGGAGAGATAGGAACATTTATTCACTGTTGGTAGGAATATCGAATGGTACAGCCACTGTTTAAGACTGTTTGGTGGTTCCCAGGTAAGTTAAATATAGATCTGCCATGTGACCCATCAATACCACTACTAGGTATATATCCAGAAGAACTGAGAACAGTGACACAAACAGATACCTACACACCAATGTTTATAGTGGCATTATTCACAATTGCCAAAGATGGAAACAATCCAGGTGTCCATTAACCGATGAATGGATAAACAAATTGTGGTATATACATACAATGGAATATTATTCAGCTGTAGGAAGAAATTATGTCATGAAGCATATGACAACATGGATGAGCCTGGAGGACATTACGTTGAGTGAAGCAAGCCAGACACAAAGGGCAAATATGATTTCGCTATTATGAACTAAATAAAATGAGCAAACTCATGGAGTTAATAACTAGAATATAGGTCACCATAAAATAGAATGAGGGTAGAGAATAGAAAGCTGAGGTCTAATCTGTGCAGAATTGGCAAAAAGGTTGTTCGTAAATAGTTGGAAATGAATAGAAGTGGTGAAAGCTCACCATCGTGTTTGTAATTAGCAGCGCTAATATATAAGTATGAGAGTGGTTGAAAGGGACCTGTATATCACTTGAAGGAAAGTTAAAAAATGAAATGGAACTTTATAACATAGTGAACCCTCGTGTGAAAAATGAATATGGTTAATAGTGAATACAGAAGAATGTTTTTCTCTAAAACATAACAAATGTACCTTAATATTACAAGATGTTAATTATCAGGGTGATATTTGGGCAAAAATACAACCAAAGCAAACTATGCAGTTATGTATGGCAGGGGGAAGGATAGCAAGATTGAGAGGTGACTATTTAGATGTAGAGTTTTGTTGTTTGTTTTTTATTATTCTTATTGGAGTAATGAAAATGCTAGTTTGATTTAAGTGATGAATGCATAACTCTGTGATTATACCAAATGTCATTGAGTGCACACTATGGACAGATCATACAGTTTATAAATATGTTTCAATAAAATTAATTTTTTAAAAACCAAAAAACCTTATCTGATATGTGATTTCCAAATATTTCCTCCAGCATCTATTGTTGCTTTTGTTCCTTGTGTTTTGGGTATAAAGTCTAGGAAGCCATTACCTAACCAAAGTCCTGAAAATGCTTCCCTATGTTTTCTTCTAGCAGTTTTATAGTCATGGCTCTTAAATTTAGGTATTTGATCCATTTTGAGTTGATTTTTGCTTATAGTGTGAGGTATGGGTCCAACTTCACTCTTTTGCAAATGGAGATCCAGTTCCCAGAACAATTTGTTGAAGAGAGTATTCTTTCTCAATTCAGTGGCTTTTGGCCCCTTGTCAAAATCAGTTACCCAATGTAAGGGTTGATTTCTGAGCTCTCAATTTGATCCCGTTGGCGTACTTGTCTGTCCTTGTGCCAGTACCATGCTGTTTTGATTACTGTGGTTGGTTTGTATTAAGATTCAAGATCAGGAATTGTGAATCCTCAAACTTCAATTTTCTTTTTCAAGATGGCTTTGGTATTCAGTGCCACTCACCCTTCCATATAAATTTGATGATTCACTTTTCCATTTCTGAAAAGAAGGCTGTTGGAATTTCTATTGGGATTGCATTGAATCTATATGTTTCTTTGGGTAGAATTGACATCTTAACAATATTTAGAGTCTTCCAATCCATGACCTCAGAATATTGTCCCATTTATTTAGATCTTCTTTGTTTTCTTTTAGCAATGTTTTGTAGTCTTCTGTAAAGAAGTCCTTTATATCCTTGGTTAGATTTATTCCTAGATATTTGTTCTTTTAGTTTCTATTGAAAAATGAAATTTTTTTCTTGTATTCTTCTTCTGACTGTTCATTGCTTGTGTATAGAAACAGTCCTGATTTTGGGGTGTTGATCTTGTACCCTGCCTTTTTGCTGAATTCATTTATCAGTGCTAGAAGATTTGTTGTGGATTTTTGGGTGATTTTTTGTGTATAGGATCATGTCATCTACAATCGGGGAACTTTCACTTCTTCCTTTCCAGTTTGGATGCCTTTTATTTCTTTTCCTTGCCTAATTGCTCTGACTAGAACCTCCAGCATAACGTTGAATAAAGTGGTGACAGTGGGCATACTTGCCTTGCTCCTGATAATAGAAGAAAAGCTCTCAGTCCTTCACCATTGAGTATGATGTTAGCTGTGGGTTTTTTCATATCTGCCCTTTATCAAGTTGAGGAAGTTTCCTTATCTTTCTAGTATTCAAAGTGTTTTTATCAAGAACAGGTGATGAATTTTGTCACATGCCTTTTTCTTTTTTCCTGCATCAGTTGAGATGATCACATGGGTTATTTCCTTCATTATGTTAAAGCAGTGTATTATATTTTTTCTCATAGTGAACCACCTTTGCATAACTTGGATAAAACCCACTTGATCGTGGTACATAATTCTTTTAATGTGCTACGGGATTCAGTTAGTAGTATTTTTCTTGAGATTTCTGCATCTATATTCATGATACTGCAATTTTCCTTTCTTGCGGTATTTTTACTTTGGTATTATGGTGATGTTGACCTCATAGAATGAATTAGGGAGTATTCCCTGCTCTTCAAGTTTTTGGAACAGTTTGAGCAGGATTACTGTTAATTCTTCTTGGAATGGTAAAGTTCCCCTGTGAAACCATCTGGTCCTGGACTTTTTCTTTGTTGGGAAGTTTTTGATGACTGATTCAGTCCCTTTATTGTTATTGGTTTGTTGAGCTTTTATATTTCTTCTTGAACCAGTTTAGGTAGTGTGTGTTTTTCTAGGACTTTGTCCAAGCTATCTAATTTTTTATAAAGTTGTTCATAGTGTCCTCTTATAATCCTTTTTATTTCAGTGTGGTCAGTAGTAATGTCCCCCTTTTAATTTCTGATTTTAGACATTTTTTCACTTTGCCAGTCTAGCTAAAAGTTTTTCAAATTCACTGATCTTTTCAAAGAACCAACTTTTTGTTTTATTCATTCATTGTTTTTTAACCATCTATTTCATGTATCTCCAGTCTAATCTTTATTTCCTTCTGTTTGCTTTTGGGTTTAGTTTGCTCTTTTTCAAGTTCTTCTAGTTTTGAGGTGACATTTCTGATTTGAAATATTTCCTCTTTCGTAATGTAAGCATTTGGAGCTATAAATTTCTCTCTTGGCGCTACCTTTACTGCACCCCCTAAGTTTTGGTGTGTTGTATTTTCATTTTCATTAGATTCACGATATTTATTTACTAATATCCCTTGTTATTTCTTCTTTAGCCCATTGGTTGTTGGAGTATATTGTTTAGTTTCCATATATTGTGATTTTTCCATTTCTCCCTCTGTTATTGATTTCTAGATTCATTCCATTATGGTCAGAGGAGATATATTGTATGATTTCAATTTTTTAAATTTACTGAGACTCATTTTGTGACCTAAGATATGATCTGTCCTGGAAAATGGTGAATGTGCACTTAAGAATGTGTATTCTGTTGTTGTTGAAGTGTTCTGTATGTCTTAGGTCTAGTTGGTTCAGAGTATCATTCAAGACCTGTATTTCCTTATTGATCTTCTGTCTAGATATTATATTCATTATTGAAAGTGGTGTATTAAATTCTCTGACTATTTATGTAGAACCATCAATTTCTCTCGTGTCAGCATTTGCTTCATATATTTTGGGACTCTGCTGTTAGGTGCATATATATTTATAATTTTTACATCTTCTTATTGACTTGACCCCTTTATCAGTATAAAATGACTGTCTTTGTCCCTTGCAACTCTTTTTTACTTAGTCCATTTTATCTGATATTAGTATAGCCAGTGAGTCTTTTGTAGATAGCATGTAATGGAATCATATTCTTTTATCCATTCTGCTAATCTCTGCCTTTTGACTGGAGAATTGAATCCATTTATATTTAAAGTCACTACTGATTATGCAGGACTTTCTTCTGCCATTTTGTTATTTAGTCTTTATAAGCCTTATACATTTTTGACCCTCAATTCTTCTATTATTGTGTAATTTCATAATTTGACTTTTGTATGTACTATAATATTCCCTTCTCATTTCTATCTGGATGTATTTTTTTTTCAATTTTTTCATTTATTGAAGTATATCATTCATACATAAACATACATAAACAATAAGTGTATAGTAACAGTTGTGAACTTACAAAACAAACATAACATCACACAGGGTTCTCTTGCATTGTTGTGAAACATTTTTAACTAATGATTAAAGAGCATCCTCAAAACATTACTACTAACCAAAGTATTTTACATTCGGTGTATTTTCCCCTCAACCCACCCTATTATTATTTTTTATATCATTTATATGTGGACATACATAAACAATAAGTGCATAGTAAAAGTTGTGAACTTATAAAGCAAACATGCATAATATCATAAAGGGTCCCATACATCAACCCAGCACCAACACCTTGCACTGTTATGAGACAGTTTTTACAAATTATGAAAGAATTTCTACTACTATAGAAATCTTACTACTAACTATAGTCCTTATTTTACATTTGGTGTATTTTTCTCCCAACCTACTCTATTATTATTTTTTAAATATATTTTTATGATAGAAGTTGTAAACTTACAAAACAATCGTGCATATGTGCAGAATTTCCATACAACACCCCTCTATCAACACACCACACCATGGTGACACATTTATTACAGATTATGAGATAATATCATCAAATTATTAGCAGATCTGTAGCATACATTTGGCACACATTTTCCATACTCCCTCATCATCAACACAGTACATCTTTGGCATAGATGCATAAATATTACATTATTACTGTTAACCACAGTCCATACGTCATTCCAGTTGTATTTTTAGCATGCTTCTCCACATTCCCACCACCCTGCAATAGTGATGTATATCTGCTCTAGCTCACAAAGGACACTCTTGCATCTGTACCATCAACCACAATTCTCATCTACCTCTGGGTTTACTGTGTTATTCAGTCCCTAGATTATTCTCTAGCTTTCTATCAATTGGCATTTTCATTCCTAGACTACTCTTTCCAGCTACAATCCCATTTATAAATAAGCTGTAACACTGTAATGTGTTATCATCAACTATACATTTCCACACTTTTACAGTAAAGTTAATTAAAACTTCTACATACATTAAACATCAGTAGTTCATCTCAGTCCTCCTCTTATCTCCTTTAAGAATCCACCATAGCTGGATATATTTTTCATAAATTTTCCTTGTGGTTACCTTGGGGTTAAAACTTAATACCCTAAATATATAGCAGTCCTGTTTGGTTTAATACCAACTTGAATTCCATAGTTATATACATACATTTTTCTTATATTGCTATACCCCTCTGACCCCCCCCCAGCCTTTTTTATATTTGTTACAAATTATGTCTTTGTATATTGTATGTCCAAAATGATAGACTTAACATTACTTTTATGTATTTACATTTTGGCACCTATAGGAAGATATGGAGTTACATACCAAACAATACAATTCAATAGTATTGACATTTATAATTATCCAAATTGTTACCTTTACTGCAGTTCTTTATTTCTTTATGTTGCTTTGAACCACTGTCTAGTGTTCTTTAAGTCCCTTTAGCATTGCTTGTAGCACAGGTCTAGTCGTAATGAACTCCCTCAGCTTTTGTTTATCTGGGAAGATCTTAATCTCTCCCTCATTTTTGAAAGAAAGTCTCACCAGATATAAAATTCTTGGGGTTGGCAGTTGTTTTCTTTCAGCACTTTAAGTTTTTCAGCCCACTGCCAGCTTGCCTTTTTGGTTTCTGATGCAGAATTGGCACTTAATCTACTCAGGACTCCCTTGTATATAACACATTGCTTTCTTCTTGAAGCTTTTGTAACTCTTTCCTTGTCCTTTGTGTTCAACAGTTGGATCAGTGTTTTAGTTTCCTAGGCTGCTCAAAGAAGATACCATGAAATGGGTTACCTTTAAACAATGGTAATTTATTAGTTTACAGTTTTGAGGCTGTGAGAATGTCCAAATTAAAACATCATCAAGGTTATGCTTTCTTCCTGAAGACCAGCTGCTGGTGATCCATGGCTCCTCTGGCACATGGCAAGGTACATGGCGGCATCTGCTGGTCTTTTCCTTCTCATCCAGGTTTCATTGCTTTCAGCTTCTTGCTTCCATGACTATCCCTTTCTCTCTATTCATTCCATTGATTAAGGACTCCAGTAAGAGGATTAAGTCTCATCCTTAATGAGGTGGGTCACACCTTAACTGAAGTAGCCTCATCAAAAGATCCTATTTATAATGGGCTCACATCCACAGGAATGGGTTAGCTTTAAGAATATGATTTTCTGGGGTACATATGGTTCCAAACCACCACAATCAGTATGTGATGGGGCATAATTTTCTTCACATTTATCCTGTTTGGTGTTCTCTGGGCTTCTTGGATGTGTGTATTCATGTCTTTTGCCAAGTTTGGGCAGTTCTTTGTCATTATTTCTTTGAATATTCCTCATGCCCCTTTCTCTCTCTCTTCTCTTTCTTGAACTCCTCTAAGGTACATATTGGTAAATTTAATGGTGTCTCCCACCTCTCTCTTAGGCTATTTTTGCTTTTTATAGTTTTTTCTTTCTGCTCCTCATCCTGACTCATTTCAATTGTCTTGGCTTTGAGTTTGCTGATTCTTTCTTCTTCCAGCTTCAATCTGCTATTGAAACCCTCCTGAGAATTTTTCATCTCAGTTATTGCAGTCTTCAACTCTAGTAGTTCTTTTTTGTTCCTTTGTAAATTTATGTCTTTTTTTGAGATCCTCAGATTGTTCATTCACTGTTTTCCTGATATCATATCCTATAGTTCTATTTTTCTCATGCTCTTGAGGATATTGAATATCATTTTTTTCATTCTTTGTCCAGTAAATCCATAATCTGGTCATTTTCATTGATGTTTTCTGGATATTTATCCTCTTCCTTTGAGTGGGCCATCATTTCCTTTTTTTTAAATCTGTAATCACTTGTTGCACACTGTACGTTCTAGTATTTCAAAATATTTACTCTGGGATTTATTCCCTGAGATGTCTGTTTCTTGAGTTTGTAACCAGCACATGATATGACAGATTTTCTTGAGTTTCAACCCTCCTATCAGTAAGATCCACCCAAGAAAACTGAAGGGACTTCCCTGTTTTTCTGGGCTTATGTCTTGTCCTGATCCTGTGCTTGCAAAAAGCATTAGGAGTTCCTCTATTTATAATTTGAATGCCTCCTCTATCTCCCAGGAGATAGACCATCTCCTTCTCCCATTTGTTCCACTGCCAGGCTTAAAGCTCTCTGCCCTCCCTTGTAAGTAAATATGAATATGTATGCTTACATATTATTATATCTTTGGAACACTAATTATGACAAGGGATTACAACTCTTTGTAAGCAGCAGCCTCTTTTCTGCAGCTTTCCTGGCTTATTTCTGTCTAGCAACTAGAAATCTTGTCTTAAGATAAATAGCACATGTTTATGAAAAATTTCATAAATCAATGATAGTATAACTTTTCTACTTAAAGAATGAATCTTTAATACTGGTCTATTAATACAGTAGATTTCTTGTAATCCAATGACTTGATTATTCACTTGTCAATTAGTTTAGCTGAAAAAAGCAAACTAATATAAGTTTCATAACCTGGAATTTAATTGGGAAGAATCTAGGTTTAAATTTATAAAAACAAAATGGGAAGTGTATCTTCTCTTGAAATAAAAGAGAAAGTCAATCAGGTGTGAGTTTCATGGGTATTTCCTTGCCTCATACCCACTTTAAGGATGTATACAAATTGCAAGATAATTGTACTTGCTTACTGACCATTTTAGAATGGTGCAAACTAGCTTTCAAATTTCCATTTTTTTTTTCTTTGCCTACAAAACTATAGTGAACTATGTATTATCTAAAAGAACTAAAAAAGGACAGGCAAATAAGTTTTTGTTAGAAATGAACAATATTTATTTATTTCAGTGTTCAGATAAATGGCATGACACTTATTGCTAATTAATTGCATTATCTATGTGTTTTTTCTTCTACACATAAACTTCAATGAAGCACATAATTTAAAATCTGATAGAAAACTATTTTTCCCAATGTCTCTATTTTACATAATGTATAAACCAAGGTCCAGCAGATTCTACAGTTTATACAATATAATAAACTAGGTTATACAGTGGATTATACTGAGGTTACACAATTGCATGGCAAAGACTGGAAGACCACTCCTCTGACTTCTCCAGTAGGGCTCTTTCCATCAGAATGAAATACTCAAACATTACTTTAGTTGCAGAAATTCTTGTTCCAATCACTTATTAGGTGACAGGTCATTAACTTTAAAAGATAAAAGTGAGACTGTACTGATTGAAATACAGAATTAGAGAGCGCTTCATGGAACCAATCAGGGTCTTCGTTAAACTGCTGGAAGAGGCACAGCGTTGCAGCTCCCACTTGCAAACCTTGGGTACATTCCTCATAATGTACACTTTCAACAATTTCTACATAGTCGTTGTATTAGTCAGCCAAAGGGGTGCTAATGTGAAATACCAAAAATGGGTTGGTCTTTATAAAGGGTATTTATTTGGGGTAGAAGTCCACAGTTACCAGGCCATAAAGCATAAGTTTCTTCCCTCACCAAAGTCCATTGTCACGTGTTAGAGCAAGACAGCTGCCGACATTTGCCAGGGTTCAGGCTTCTTGGGTTCCTCTCTTCCCGGGGCTGCATTTCTCTCCGGGCTTAGCTCCTGTTTCCTCCACAAGGTCAGCTGTAGGCGATCAGGCGAACGGTTCACTTCTCTTCTCCTGGGGCCTTCTTTCCAACATCAAAGCTGCTTCTCAAAGACTGCTTCTCAAAAGACTGCTCTTTGCCTTGCCTTTTACATTCAATTCCCCACCCACCAGGGGGTGGGGCTCAATGCCCTACTGACTGACATGGCCCAGGCAATGCCCTAATCATAATTCAATCATGCCCAGATTAACAGATCAGATTACAGGCATGATCCAATTATATTTTTGGAATTCATAATTACATCAAATTCCCCAACAGTTACAGTCGTTATTTTCAAAACTATTGTGTTTTAAATCCGTCATCGATAGCTGTCCCCCATCTTGTGTGTTCAAATTTTATTAGCATTTAATCATATTTCTAACTTGAGTGTAAAGTCTACTCTTAGAAGTATTATATATAATTATGTAGGAAGCTGTTCGTTTATAATTTTCAGAGTATATTTTTAATTATTTGGCACACTGCCATTAAAATGCATGTTTGATTAACATACATATGAATAAAAAACATACATATGAATAAAAAACATGACTAGGCTGACAAGTTTTATTCTATGTTGCCAAACTCCTACCTTTTTATTACATTATTGAGGTCAATATATGTTTTTTAAAGCAAAATTAGAACTGCCAATGTAATAAAAGTAGAGCCTCAGAGTTTGAGTAACTATAGCCTTTATCCAAAATACTAAAATGCTTGATGGAAAATACTCTTTAGGTTTCCCTACAGCAACAACCAAACATCATTAACCTCTATTTTTTTTTTTTTTTTGTATCAACTACACAGAACTCTGATATCATTTAAGCATCCTGTGAACTAAGATTTTATACTATAATCTATTTTTAACTATTCTTGAAACATTTCGTAAAGTAAGACTCAGTTTTCATGTATATACTTCACAATGAAATTCCATCCATCCATTATTAACTATGAAGCCAAAGACACTCCTAGATGGGACTCAGAGAGTCAACAACTTAGTATCATGTGTGAAGGGATGTGTGGAGCACTGGAAAGAGAAGTAGATGGTTGCAATTATGATACACAGAAGTTCCATGATAGTGCAAACAGAGTAGAATGAGAGAAATGAGAAGAGGCAAACAGGCTTAGGATGTTGATAAGGCATCTCATTTGAGCTGAGCCTTAAAGAACGCAAGGGAGTAGTGTGGTAGAAAAGGGAAAGAGTTCTGGGGAGGGTAAACACCATTTGCAAAAGTGCAGAAGTAAGGAAGAATAAGGTTATGGTCAAGAACTAAAATAAAAAGCATGACCAAAATAAAGGGAATCTGGTAAAAGGTGGCAATAGGTGAAGCTAAGACATTGTCAGTGGTCAGAAAAATGAAGTATCATATATCTGTGCTGAGGAATTTAGATTTTCTCCTGAAGACAATGGGGAAGTCATTGGAGAGTTAAGTGGGAGAGAAATCAGATGTGTGTCTTTCTAAAGATTTTTAGAAAGATACTTCTGGAAGGAAGTGTGAAAGACAAGACAGAGAAAATGGCAGAACAGGGCTATTGTAAGCCAGAAGTGATAAAGGTTTGAATTAAGATGAGGGAGAAATTTCAGAAATACTGGGAAGGTAGACCAAAAGAACTGGTTGGTAGATTGGTAATAAGGAATGCCAGAGAATAGATCCAGAGTAACTCAAGTGTGATTCCATTTACCTGTGAAGGCAAACATGAAGGAGCACCTTTAGGTGAGAAGAGAAAAAAGTCATCTATGGACATGTTGGATTCCAGATGCCTATGAGTTTTATAACCTTCAAGACATAGAATACCAACTAGTCCCGCAGATCAGGCCAGGAAGATAGAAGATTTGGCAGTGTGTGATGTTCAGATAGTAATTAGAACAATAGGGACAATGAAATCTCCCAGGAGAGAGGATCATGAGAAGGAAAGAGGGCTACAAACATATCCCGGGGAAGCACTAGCATTTAAGAGTAAACTTAGATTTAAACATCCTACCAAAAATGGTCAAAGTGAAAGTAGAATGTATAGACAGGGTGGGGGTGGGGGGGGACAGGCAGCAATAGAATGGAGTTGAAAGGACTTGAAAAGTAATTTTCACTCTCCATCTCTTTTACATAGAGATGGACAAGACAATACAACTCACTCCACAAATGGTAATTTACAATTGTTAATATACATTAATATTCACTTGTTCAACCTGGTAACCATGATACAGACAACTAGATGTTACTCTTCCTAGGCTGAAGTGCCACATTTTCCTACGTGGATATCAGCACTGCTAATTATGCAAATTATATAACCTTACATTTATCTGGTCATTATAATCTTAGTTTACATAAAATTACATTTATTAAAATGTCACTACAAAAGAGACTACATACATATGTAACATATATATGTGAGTGTGTATAATTTTTAACAAATGTATCAGAATACTGATTGAAAGGAGTCACTTTGGGAATAAATCTAATTTTTCTTATACACCATTATACACAAAAGATTTTAGAATTTCTTTATAAAAGATTACAGAGTGAGGAATATCACAGAGTTTAATTTTTGGAAATAGCTAAGTCTATCAGAGTTAAGTCTAATGAAACACACACACAGAGGCAATGCTTTCTCACATCAAAAACAAGATATGACTGGTAGAGGAGATGGGGAAAATAGGTTATACTTTGTACAGCACGGCCTCATTTTTTAAAACAAATATTTTTCTACAGATATAGAATGATTTTCATTGTATTCTCCATGTTTTTGTCTTTATTTGTTAGAGTAAGCATCTATTACTTTTAAAATCAGAAAGAAAGCTATTTTTATATTGGTAAAAAAAAGTATGTATACAAAAATTATCTTAGAAACTTGCCACTCAGGCAATTCCAAAAAAGACCTTCCATAAATTAGGCATGTCTTTGTGGGGAACATGCTTCAATCTACACAATGGGCAGAGAGCTGCTGTTTGGGGTGATGAACAAGTTTTAGAGTTAGATAGTAGTGATGGTGTGACAACGTTGTGAATGTAATTTATTCCACTACATTGTACACTTAAAAATGGATAAAATAGCAAATTTTGCTCCGAATATTTTCCCACAATAA
>JAQZBX010039504.1:0-23012 GCA_029593785.1 Cabassous unicinctus
TTTAATTGGCTCTCAGTTTCTGAATCTATGAAGATTGCTTCCTTCTACAGTAGATATCATTTTGGCTGGTTTTCCTGGCATGTCACATGACAATGTCCTCTCCTCTCACTTCAATGTTCTGTAAACCTCCAGCTTCTTGCTTTAATGTGACTTTCTCATCATTAGTTCTCCAACCTTATTCAGTTTGGTTATACCTTAACTAAAAATAACATCTTCAAAAGATTATATTTACAATGATTTTACACCCAAATGAATGGATTAAGAACACCACTCTCCACCCACTCCCAGGGCACATAATTTAACCTACAAGTGTGAAGTTTATGTTTGTAAAGAAAGAATTTAGGCTTTATTTACTGTTTGCTGTAAGTTATTAGAGCCTAGCATTCCCTTTGGTTTCCTTGGTTTGGGTTCCCAATTTTCTTTTGCTTTTCCCAGAGACATCTTTAATAAAGACTCAATACTGCATTACTTTCCATTGTAATCCACTTATATTTTACTAGAGCTTGTTTGATGTCCTTGTGAGGTGTGGGTTCAGAGGAAACATTCAATAATTCTATTGTTGGATCTCTGTCTTTCAGTTAACCACTGCCCCTATGCTGTGACCTTCAGAAATGTTTCCTTAAGCTTTTTAACCATCGTGCCACACCAGGTGAAAGAGGAATGATAGAATGGGCTGGAGTTCAGTATTTTACTTCTCACCCATCAGAATCTAGAGGGGTACTGAGTTCAATATTTTCTTTCAGCAACATGAAAGGGTAGAGGTTGCTGGTTTTCAGTATTTCCCTTCCCTGTCACACTTCCCTGTCTGATAAAACCAAAGTTGGTTAGTCTCTGGTGAAATAATTTCTTTCAAGGGCAGTCTTTTTAAGGAAAACTGATCACTCTAGGCATATTTCAAAATGGATATTTTTTCCATCTCCCAACTGGAAATTCAAGGGGAAATTTTCGCTATTCTTAACAGTGGGAACCTGGTGTGGCTCTTGGAGATAAAACGCAGGAAAGCATGGGCCCTCCTCCTAACCATTGCCTTCTGGAGACTTTAATCCTCAGGATTGTGCACACTGCATATTGAAAAATGGGTCAACTTGAGTTCAAACTTTCCTACTTGTTCTGGTTGCAGCAGAGATCTTCTATTTCTACAATTCTTCAGGTTAGGAATGATTCACATTAATGCCATCTAGTCTGCTTTCAGGACTATGGTGTACCCTGCAATCTGATTCTTTGATAGATGTAAGAAAAGTTGTTTTACAAATTGCCCAGCTTTTATTTCTTGTTGTTTGGATGGGAATGATGATTTTCAAGATGTTTACCTGTTTGGCTGGAACATGAAAGTCTTAGACAGTTAATTTATATCCCATTATATCAGAATTCTTCTCAAAATGTATTTTACTAGTTCCAAAGTTTCCTCAATAAATTATTATAATTCAGAGTCCTGTATGATTAAGTTAAAAGCTAAACAAAATTGGTAAAAAGAAGGCCAAAATTCCTTATGGTAACAATTTAGCAGACCAAAAATGTCAATATCCTAAAAGTTAGAAAAAACAAATCTCTGTAAATATTCTCTAAAATAATTTGTAGTAACTTTAATTGATTTGCTACATATATTATATAATTAATTAATTCAAATGTATAGTTAAAAATGAACAGGTCACATCCAAGTTGTACCGTTATTGGTAGCTTATTACCAAACAAAAATAAACTATAGGAAAATAGATATTTCAACATTAAAGTTAGAGAGAAGAGATGGCAAAGTGCATGCAAATAAATTAACAATATGCTTCTAGAATCTAAATGGAACAGCATGTTCTTTGGAGAGGAAGATTCTAAACTGAAGAAATATTGCAGACATGCTGTCCTACCTGAAATGATTCAGGAGTTTGATTATACACTATTCCTATTATGTGTAGAACACCAGGATGTTTTTGAAGTTAATCACTTATAAGGAGTGCTACATATAATTTTCCATGTTATACTACTAGCTTGACCTTTAAAGAACAGTTGAAATTCAGCACATCTGTCATTGGCATTTAATATTTTCTACTTTCTCTTATATTTAAATTTAAAAAAGAGAATGTCTAGATCAGTCTTTGAGTATATATTTGTTTCCTCTGGATGAAATCAAGCTTTTCCTTAGAATCAACTACAAAATGAATTTTTGATTGCCTACTGTCCACATTTCAATGTAAACAATTCAACCATCTCCTACAAATCTTATGAAAATCTATCCAGGTAGTTTATGTGATGTGGTAGCAGAAAAAGTATGGTAATGAGTTAAAACAACTATTTCCAATGGAAGAAATTGTAACAGTGAGGTGGAGACAGAGGTCACTGGACATTTTCGGCGCAGGGAGGGGAGAGGCAGTCGAAATACAGGGGCTTTTTTGGGACTTGGGGGTTGTCATGAGTGGCATTGTGGCAACAGATGTAGGCCATTTTACATCAGCATATACCACGCAGAACTGTGTGGGAGAGAGGGTGGTCTATGATGTGAAATGCGGTCTATGCTTGATGGCAAAGCCCCGGGATGTGTATATCCATTGTGGGTGATGTCCCACACTCATGAAGGATGTTGGTGTGGGACGTTGTGGGAGGTGTGGGAGGTGGGGAACATGGGAATCCTTGTAATTTTTGAGTAATAATTAGGTAATCTAAGCACCTTTAAAAATATATATATATATAAAATAACATTTATATAAGAAAATACACATATAGGCATATATATTTATATATCATTTTACAAATATTGGTATGTACTGTGAAAAACCTTGATTTTTATGAACAATAAAAAAAAATCCATAAAAAAAAACAACTATTTCCTGCCAAAAATAATAGTAACACTCACACATAAAGAATATTGAGGTTCAAAAACACAATTTTAAAATGTGAAATTATGCTTTAAAAAGTTTTTCATCATTAATAAAATAAAAATTGAAATATATTTTATTTTAAGCAAATATAAGTTGTTAACTTATAAATTGTTAAGGAGAGAAATGAGTATTTTCATATATTTTTGGATGAAAGGTAAATACATATAAAATTTTATCCTCTCTTGAGCTAGGTGTTGTCTTAATTTCCTAGGTCTGGACTAACAAAGTATCACAAACTGACTTTCTTAATTATCCAGAAATTTATTGGGGAACTTAAACTCAGTTCTGGATCCTAAAACTCCATATCAATGTGTTGCTAGAGCCATGCATTTTCTGAAATCTGTTGGGATCTGGCAGTGGTAATTCATGAGACAAGTCAATCTCTGCTTCCAAATTGTGGCTTGTTTCTTTCTCCCTCCTCTCTCTCTCTCTCTTTCCCTCTCTCTCTGTAAATTTATTCTCCTTGTAAGGATGCCTGTCATATTGTCCACCCTTTACATTTAGAATCATGAATATGTTACCACTCTGCAGCTAAACTTCAAAAATTTTTCCTCTAGAAATGTTAAAGCTATTATTACAAAAGCCAGAAGAAACTGAGTGTGCAGAAAGTCCTGGCTGAAAATAAGCACAGACAAAATGGACAGTTGAGGAAGGTGGCTAATGTTTGGAAGCCTCTCCTGCATGAGAAACAGGAGTATTCTCATCTCCATCTGATATTTCATTGGGTAGAAGTAAGCTAATTTTTGCAAGATCTAGGGATTTTTTAAAATGAGAAATTTATATTTGCATGCAACAACTGCCAATTTATTTCAATATGTTTTCAAAAAATTTGAAGTATTATCCAATGTCTTTGACAAGTTCAATACATACCTTGGAAGGAAACTTGGGGTCCCCTGATTTGCCAATCTGTCAAAAATATAAAAATCCCATGGAAGGGAACAGGTCATCCTGA
Source organism: Cabassous unicinctus (assembly GCA_029593785.1). Classification (NCBI taxonomy): domain Eukaryota; kingdom Metazoa; phylum Chordata; class Mammalia; order Cingulata; family Chlamyphoridae; genus Cabassous; species Cabassous unicinctus. The sequence continues at coordinate 3,820 of JAQZBX010039504.1, forward strand.
CTTGAATACATGTCCTTTCCTACCTCAGTAATTGTGGCTAGGCAGGTATAGGAAATGCTTGGTTAACATGTCTATGCATTTCACTATGGGGTTGATGATTCTTTTACTAACAGGCTTGTCAAAAAGCCACACAATGAAAAGGGAGGGCAGGCAGTTTCTGAATAAGCTGCAGTAGAGTTAGCAGAGACAGAGCTAAAACAGGTCATATGTTCAAATGTCCCCAATTATCCCCTTTCCTTGCATTAAATAGAGGACTGAGGTTTAACAAATTTTCTGTGGGTTGACAGATAGAAGCACTGAGGCTATTTAATCCACATAAGTTTATGCAATTTTGGGTTATTGAGGTTTGTATTACATTTCAGTTTTAATATATTGGCTCTCTGGTGAATATGAGAAATCATTAAATAATTGATGTGGTGGTGGTATGATGCAAAAAATACCATTTTTTACACACAAATTGATTTATTTTAGCTCATATTTATTAAACCTTTTCTATCAGAGTTATCATAGATGGATCATTACTCCAGAAAATTCTCATGGGGCTAATTGTCATGCAATTAATAAGCCATAGGACATTTTTGTAAAAACATAGAATCAGATATAAGCAATAGACTATACGAGCAAAATATTATAAAATTAAAAAAAATAAATAACAGTTATTATTTTTTGGCAGTATATGTATGACTGAATTTTTATTGCTTTTTGAGCCACTTCTATCTGACAATTAATCTTTTGAAAATAAGAGGCAATTAATTGATTAATTAATAAAAGCTTCAAAACTAAGTTGATGGACATTTAGACATAGCATTTCATACCTTAAGACTGACTAAAGTGAAATTGTAAGGTAATTTTACAAAGAAAAGACGAACCACTATAAAGAAAAAATAGAATTACTGAACATATGATGTGTAGTGAAAAGACATTCTTTTAACCAATATTGAAAAATCAAAGTTACAAAATTCAGATATGTAACAGATGATAACATTAAACTATAAGGGAGATAATGGATTGATGATTTTTAAATTAATAAGTGAAAATAAATCAGTCAAATGCATATGAAATATAAGGATTTGAATGATAATTAGGGTAAAAGTCATTATGAAAAAATCCCATAGAAGTTAGTTACAAGGCATATACAATTTCAATGCTACCTAACTAAATAAGTAAATATTTATTACTGTACTTTTGGTGAGTTCACCTTTTCACTTATGTAATTAATTATATATATGTATAAACTTCTTATCTTAAATTTTGTTGTGAACTAGGTTTGGAAACATAGTCATACATAAACATATATATTTATAAATATATTTTGTTATGCCTTAAATGTATATAACACAGAAAATTTAATTGTGAAATATGTATCAGAAAAATATATCCTTGGACCCATTATTTTAATTTTCGAATATGTATAAGGAGAAATTTTCCATAGAAAGAGTGAGTGCTGTGCATATATTCATATATATATGTGCAGGTATGTATATATTTATATATTTATACATATCAGTATGCATCTTTATTCATGCATATCTATATAGATGGATATAGATATACATATGCATACTAATAAATTATGTGTGCATAGCATATATACATATATATCTATATAAATTGTAAAGGACTTTACATTGAATGATATAATATTTTAGTAGATTACAATATTTAATAGGATAAATTGCTATAATTAACTGGGTTAGATTATTAAATATTATAATACATGTGCTTCCAACAATTAATTAGAAAGCTTAATATCACTTCCAAAATAGTGTTGTGAACAGATAAAAAATAGGATATTTGTGGACCATGCTAGAATTATATATTCATAGTTAAATATTATTTAAAGTTGCAAAACTTAATTTATGAGCACTATATTATTAATGTTTATTTTTAAATGATGACACAATATTATAATAATATTGTTTTGGAAGAATAAGTGTAAAATTCAGCATAAAGACAATAATGCCTCCACTGGGCATTTTTATTCTTGTTAATCTAAAAAGATTTGTGCTTCTTATTGTTTGCTAGCAACAGCATATTTTGGAGTCTTTTGACATAGGGCATTATGCTTAATATTCTGAGAAGCACAAATGAGGCTCAGCAGAAAGGAGTGATTTGATCCATTGCCATTTTACCAGAGCATGTTGAAGGAATTTGTCCAAGAGTTGTTCCAGAAAACTAACAGTTTTGTTGTTTATATTGTCTCTTTCTGTTATAGTAATCTCATTGCATATATGAGGTCCATTCTTCCATGTCTTATTCTATAGAGATATCAGTTTTTAAGAATGTTTACCTTCTCAGAACTTTCCTGAGTGCTCCAGCCACATCTTTGTTTCTAAAACTGTGGATGAGGGTGTTGAGCATGGGATTGTGGATAGTGTAGAAGACAGATATCACTTCATCCAGCTCAGCTGTATAACAGGTTTTGGGAAAAAATACTTGATAATGGTTGTTCCAAAGAAGAGAGACACCACAATCATTTGGGAAAAACAGGTTGCCAAAGCCTTTCTCATCCGTAAATTTGATCCTAATCACAAAACAGTAACGAGTATCTGCCCATATGATGCGGTAATGGCAGATATAGGAATGAGGAAGAACCCAACACTACTAATAAAAAAGTTCTTTTTCATAAAGTGATGTATCAACAGAAACTATTTTCAGGAGAGCTGGGAGCTCACAAAAGAAGTGATGGATTTCCCGCATTGCAGAGTAAGCATGATTCAGAGTTTATATGACGTGGACCAAGGCATTGAACAAAGCACCCAATGAGGAACTAGCCAACATGAAGTCACAGACTGTAGGGCACATGAGAATGGAGTCATGGACAGGGTAGCATATAGCCACATTTCGGTCATAAGACATGACAGCCAGGAGAAGGCACACTGATCCAAAAAGTGTGGTGAAGAGGATGAGCTAAAATCCACAGTTAATAAAATATATAGTCTTTTTTTCCAGACAGGAAATATGTGACTATCTTGGGGACAATAGTGGAGCTAGAAAAGTGGTCCATGATGGAAAGTTGGCTGAGAAGGAAGTACATAGGCATATGGAGTCTAAAGTCCAACCAAATGAGAATCATCATAATATTGCCAACAAGTGTTATAGGAAACACCAAGAAAATTAGAGAGAAAAGAAGCTGGGGGGCTTTAACGTGTTAAAGAGCCCCAGGAGAACAAAGTTATTTCAGTGATCTCATTGGTCCATCTCCCCATTCTATCCTTCTTAATTCATTATCCTGGATAAATTAGAAAAGGAGTCCTACCCCACATTGGGACTAAATTTTACAATGTGCCAAGTTTGTTCTCATTTTACAATGTGCCAGCTTCATTCTCTTCCAGAGTTGTACCATGATATGTATTACATGATACAACAATTTTCAATTCTTATTTCTACCACATAATAGATCTTATTACTATTACAATGTCTCTGCATGCTGATTTAGAGTAGTTTAACAAAAAATTACCAAAATATTATACTCGCAGTAAATTAAGGAAATAGATTTTGGCACCTTGATATTTTGACAGCTGTAATAATTAGAATTTGATTACAAAATTAAAAATTATTCATTATAATAAAATTTCTTCCCCTATATCTTCTATCTCTAAATATCTCTCTCTTTCTCTTTCTCTCTCTCTCTCTTTCTCTATATTTTTTTCCATTAATTTACCTATCAACATCTTTATCTCTCTATATGGATATATTAAATGCAGATACTTGAATATATTCTCTAGTTTTGATTAGTCCAGATTTATAAGTACAAAAGATTGCCTAAATGAGAAATAAATCATAAGTAATCTCGTATACACCTATGTGAAATGTGTTAGTTGTTTTACTTATGCCCATTTAACTTAGTATTAGATCTATAATGGATTACTTTTCTTATTTTCAAAAGGTTTTTGATTTTCAGAGATCAAGTAACATGCATATTTATCTTGCAGTTAAAGAACCAGGACCTCAATAATATCTAAATGTTTCCAGGATCCCTGCTCTTTTGTCTCAGAATTTTACCTAATGTGGCCTCTGAAAACATAGTTTTATTAAAGTGTATTTTATTTTGAAATCAAGATGCGTGTATTAGTCAGCCAAAGGGGTGCTGACGCAAAATACCAGAAATCTGTCGGCTTTTATAAAGGGTATTTATTTGTGGTAGAAGCTTACAGTTTGCAGGCCATAAAGCATAATTTTCTTCCTTCTCCAAAGTCCATTGCCACATGTTTGGGCAAGATGTCTGCCCATGTCTGCCAAGAGTTTAGGCTTCTTGGGTTCCTCCCTTATAGGAACTTTGCTGTCTCCAGGCTCAGGCTTTCTTCTCTCCACAAGGCCAGCTGTAGACTATCACGCAAATGGCTTGTCTCTTCCCAGGGCGTTCTCTCCTTCCTCACGACCAAGCTTCTCTGTGTGCTTGCTTCCCCAGGCTCCAGCATTAAAACTCAGCTTCAGAACTCCAACTCAAAACTCCAACTAACTTCTCTGTTCTGTCATGTATTTTTATCTCTGAATGCCCTACTGACATGGACCAATCAAAGCCCTAATCATAATTTAATCATGCCCAGAGGGACAGACCAGTTTACAAACATAATTCAATATCTATTTTTGGAATTCATAACTATATCAAACTGCCACAATGGGTAAGTTTGTCTTTAAGTTTTTGAAATTCAAAGCTGGAAACTTAAGACCATCCACAGAGGACAAGATGTCTGTTATGGGAGATTCAGTAATTGGACTCCACATACTCAAAAGACTCTGATTATATGACAAATTACAGAAACAATGGAGCAAATGAACAAGCAAAAATTGCTCTTAATAATGTAATTTGGCGAAAGCATTTGATGATATTTCCCATCTATGCTTAATCCAGTAGAGGTATGTGTGAAGGGAAATAAAGGAGGCAATAACTTATTCTGAAGGGGATAAATCAAGAGACACTTGATTTATTCACATGCTATTTTGTGAAAATAAAAATGAAATGAGTTTATTGGTTAATTTTGCTAATGCATTGGCATAACATTGTTTAAGATGTTTCTCTAAAACTGGATCATATAAAGCACATATATGATGACAACATCAAAAAATAATTTTCACTCAACACAGAAAATGACTGGCCTCTCTTCAATAAGTGAACTCAGAATCTTTCTTGCTGCACTCTATACTGAATTGCTTTTTATGGTTGGAAGCATGGCCTTCTATTGCGTTGCAACATCTAGGAAATCCTATATAATTCCATGTAAATGATATTGATCCCTTAGCAAGCAGGAGATTTTGATTAAAAGAGTACTGCAATACATTAAATTATTTTAAGAAATGTTATATATCAGTTACTCGTTCTTAACACATGCACAGAATACAAAATTAATGATGAACAAAGTAGCTCAAATCACTGTGAAATCAATACTTTGACTTAAACTCAAGGAAGTAACTCACTGCTAAAAATAAATGAATACTCAATTATATTTCAATATTGTAATTTTTACTTCAAAGTTGGGTTTTCTAAATTTATGTTAAAACACTCTAAAATAAACACAATTAAAACTTTAAATATATATTGTTTTTAAAATAACAATATGTATCATGATTTTTTAGGATTTTTTTCTTTCACTTGATTGTTTGAAAGTTGAGTACTTGTTTAATCTATTGAAGTCTTTTTGTCAAACATGTCAACTCAATTAATGAATTAAAAACCCTGAATGCAGTTGTAATTTTTTTCCCCTATGTTCTGTCTTTACTACCAATGTTTGTGAAACTGCATGGCTTATTCTCAAGTATTTGATGAAGGTAAAAACGGTTCACTGAGAAAATCAGAACAGACACACAAAACAGATTCCTGAAAACAAATTATTTTTGTTTTTTTCTAAATATAATTGTTTATTAAGGATAAAAATGTATAAATTAGATGGAGTGGATCATTCTAAATCAGTGGCACATATGTATCTTTGAGAATAACAGATGCAAACTAGAGAAGATATAAGGAATATAAAACAGTAAAATATTAAAACTCTCTCTTGGTCTATCTCCAGTTTGATGTTTTCCCTCCTACAAAATGGTTTTCTAGGACCATCAAGAGACTTTTTTCAATCAATAAGAATTTTGGAATTTGATTTACTTCTGATTGTCTATTCTTCCTTCTTTACCAAAAATAACTTGATATATGATTCCCCAGAGTGAAAAGCCTTTAAAAAATGGAAATTTTGTTTTTGTCAATGTATGTTAAAGAGCAAATTCATACATAAGGTAGTTAACACTGTGGCTTTATTATTAAAATAGAATTTTACCTTATTTTGTGCTAGTGATTTTCAAAAATGCTATTTCATATAGTGCTCCATAATTTGGAGAAAACTTTCTTTTTTCATCAATACATTACTTTGTAATTAGTAATTTTAATACATTTTAAAACACACTATATTTTAATATTGAGTCAATATATACTTTTGAAGTATCTAGTAAGATCTTAAAAAATGAAAGACTCAAAGGTCCATCCACATTTATCTTAACTAGTTACCTGTGCATTTTTTAGGTATATGTATTAGAAATTTATCATATATTTATTCATTTATGTTTAACACCCTTGGTGCTTAAGGATGTATTTTGCCTAATGTGTAATATTTTCATATGAATACATCAAATTGTTATACCATTTTTAAACTAAAGCAACAAAAGCCTTTCATTAAAATGTTTAAAATTATTTCTAATATGAATATAAACTCAAATAAGTATATTAATGAATGATAATATCTTCAACTGTACATTTTAAAGGTATTCAATGGCTACATATTAAGAATATACAATTTGTAATTCACATATTTATTTTGCCAATGCTTCTTCTTCTGTATTGAATCTCTGTAGGTTATATGGCATCAGATACATGTGTAAATAGAAAACCTGGGGTTGAAGAGCTGTTCAATTTTGCTTGTGGCTATACTGATGCAGAGATTATAATTGTCAAATATGTAGACTTACTTTTATCTGTGTTGATAATGTTGCATAGATTTTCTACTCACATAAGAATAACATACCAATCAAGCCTATTTTTCAGTTGTATTTTTTAGCTTAAAACTAAATGCTATATTCAGAAATACTAGGTATAGACTAACTTACCTTTTGTATTTTACCTCAAGATATCACCAGAATCTATTTCTGAAAAAGATATTGTTGTACAGAAAAGTTTACATAGAATTTCATCTTCCTTTGTTGTCAGGGTCATACGTTATTAATGAACTAAGAAGGTCAAAGAGAAAAAGAAATTCTCCACCACCTATGTTTGTGCCAATTTACAACACTACCTTCTCTGTCCTCAGAGAAATGCCCCTTATCTGCTTCTCTCTTTCCTGAAGTAGACCAAGAGCAATTATTTCATTATCCTTTAAATGTCCAAATTAATTCTGTTCTCTTGGAAACACACAAACAAATATAACAATCATTCAAAGAAGCCTTCATTTACCAGATTCTATTAACTCCATCTGAGAATTGGCAACCTAATTCTCCCCATCATATAGGGGACAGGCCCACCCACTCAGAGAAGAGAGGAGGTGACCTAACTCTCCCCAGCAGCTGGGAAATTACTCCATGCTTTTTGAATACTGGGGTAGCCAAACTCTCCCTGAATGGCAGCTGGAAGAGCCAACCACTTTAACTGCTTGGACAAACTCAACCACTCCATTCTCATGATTGAGGTCTCTCTCTTGGCCTTAGGAAATATCTTAAGTCCAAACCTCAGCTTCAATGGTTTCCTCTTAAAGCCATTTTTCCTATCATCTTTCCCCTCCTTGTCCCCTTTTAGTCCAGGAGGACACTGGTTATGTTCACACAGATCTTGCAAAAATCTTGTTGGTTTAGCATGCAGGAATCAGGGGCCCAAGCCATCAGACAGTAAGAATTTACACATGTACTTCCTGGATAACTGCATTTGCAATCCTGACTTACAATTTCCAACTTTACTTAATTCTTCACATGGGCCACTATTTTCTATGGAAGGGGTTCTTAAACTGTTTTGTTCCATGAATCCCTTTGCCAGTCAGGTGAAAACCACAGACTCCTTACTAAGTCCATACTATACTGTGTATTATTTGATAAATATATCACATCCAAATCAACACATCCAAATAAGAATAATGTTTTTTTTTAATTACAATTCAAGCTCATGTACTAGTTAAGAACCCCTTGTTCTAGGGGCTTGTTTTCTGGAAAATTGGAATTTCTTAAATTCATCTCTGGTTTCTTTGTGCTCAACAATTCAGTTCTCAGCTTGTCTCTTTCCTCTTGCATTTTACTATATGCTGCAAGGAGAAGCCAGGCCAAATTCCCACATTTATTTGGAAACTTCCTCTGCTAAATGTCCAAGATCATCATTTATAAATACTGCCTTTCATTTAATATCAGGAGTCAATCTTCCCAAATTCTCTGCAAATGAAAACACAGATCACCTTTCCTCCACTTCCCAAAAATAGTTTCATCATTTCCTTCCACAATCTTTTAAAAATCTCTTTAGTGTTCATATTTCTACTGTCTCTTCAAAACAATCTAGGCATATTCTATCAGGAATCCCATAATTCCTTTTAAAGAAAATGTCTTACCCAGTTATAAAACGTTTTTAGCATTTTTGGTAACTGCAAGGTTCAATATGACCCCATTCCTGGTACCAATTTCTGTTCTTAGTTTGCCAAATTGCTGCAAATGCAAAATACCAGAAATCTGTTGGCTTTATAATGGAATTTATTTGGGGTAAAAGCTTCCAGTTCCTTGGCCGTAAAAAATCCAACTTAAGGCACCATAAGAGGTGCTTTCCCACCAAAGTCAGCTGCCACTTCTTGAGGCAAAATTGCAGGTGATCTCTGCATGGTTTCTCTTTCGTTTCCAGGCTTCCTTTCTGTGACACAGCAGCTCTGCTTTCTTCCTGAATTTCAGCAGCAAGCTGGCATAGGCTCGTATCATAGTACTTCCTATATCATTTTCTGCAATTCCACTCTATTCCCAGCTAAAGCTATAGGCCAAAGGGTTCATCTTTCCCATGGGCGTAAGGTGTTTGAGGATTCTCCTTTCTGTCACATGGCAGGATAAAAATTTACAGAGCTCTGTCTTTCTGTGTCTTTCTGAGTGAGTGTACATTTACATCAGTTCCAGCAAGGAGGCAGGAACAAACCCTGAATCACACCCACTGGCATAGTCTACTCAAAATCTCTAAAACAATCCTATTAAAATAATCACATCAAAGACTCGTCTGCTGAATTTAATACAATTAAATGGTATTGTACCCAGAGGAATAGGATTCATTAAAATCACAATCTTTCTCTTTTGGGGATTTATAAAACAATCTCAACCTGCCACAAGGTGTATGGAAAAAAATATACCAAGTGTATTCTATGGACCATAGTTAGTGGCCATAGTCTGATAAATTTATTACATAATCTGTATTGTAACACAACAATGTAAGGTGTGGGTGGAGGGATGATGTATAGGAATTCTGCACATTAAGCATGATACTTTTGTGATCTCACAGATTCTCTAATAAAATATATTGCATTAAGAAATGAATGTATATTATAATTACAAAAGTGGAGTAGAAATGTGTTTATTTAATTTGTTGAAAATGTATTTCTGTAAAACACTGTACATAACCACCACATATAAATAGATTCTTATAAATATAATACCAGTCTTCTGCACATATCTCCAGATAATAGAAAATGAAGCATTGTCAATTTTATTGGGCCAATGGAATTTTGTGTATTGAAATATACGGCAATATATTTCTTATGAATTCATACCCAGAATCCCACCTCGAAATATTGGTAAATTTTTTCCAGAGACATATAATAGGAAAATTAAATGGTTGTTATTAATTCTGGGAGTGCAAAATTGTCTAAATTTGATATAAGTGTAAATCACCTTATTAATATCTTATATGAATTTAAAAAAAACAAAACTTCTATGTCAATAGATGCAGAAAACCTAAAATAGAATGTGAATTTTTAAATATTACATGAGAAGTCTTAGTCTCCAAAAATCTAAATCTATCAATTTTTTACTATATTTTTATTATAGAAGTTGTGAATTTACAAAATAATCATGCCTATGTGTGGAATTCCCATACAACACTCCACCAACACACAGCATTGCTGTGGGATATTTGTTACAGATTATAATATAATATTACCTGACTTTACCACTTCCTATGGTCTATAGTGTACATTTGGTATATTTTTTCCATACCCCCTACCATTAACACAGCATATCTTTGGTATTGATGCGATAACACTGAAGTATTTTTGTAAACTATAGCCCATAGGTTATAAAAATTTTATTGTCCCATGCTTCTCCACATTCTTACAACCTTGCAGTAGTGATGTACATTGGTTCTAGTACATAGAAGGACATTCTTGTATTTATACTATTAACCACAACTCTTATTCACCTCTCGGTTCACTATATTATTCAGTCCACAGATTATTCTCTAGCATTCTTCCAATTGACAAGGAAATATTGAAAAATTATTATTTGAATTTGGGGAAATATATCAAGAATATTCACTGTCTATGTTATTCAACACTGTAGTTAAGCAAGAAAATAAGAGCATAAAAAATAGAAAGAAGTATTAAAAATTAGCTTCATTCATACATGACATGGAGCTGTACATAGAAAATGCAAAGATTTTTTAACAATCCAGTTAATCTAGTAAGTGACTTTTGCATGGGTCCTGAATATTAATCAAAAATCAAAAATCAAACAGAAACAAATCAAATATAAAAATATTTATTGCCATTTATAATGTGATCAGATTTTGGGCAAATTCTAAAGAAAGATGGTTAAGACCTAATAAATAGAATGTAAATAAAACATTGTTTCAAGCAATGAAATTTATGTATATTAAGGGACATATAATGTATTTTCATGGATTAAAAAACCAGTAAAGTGAATATACAAGTTGCTGACAAACAATTGTATATTCAATGCAATCCTAATTTACCTCATGTATAATTGGAATACGAATTTTAAGGCAAAAAATAAAGAGTTGATTCTTATATACATAATGTTGGAGATACATTTACTGACATCATTCTTATCATTCAGGTAAGGGAAGTACTCCAAGAAACTAAGTTTCTAAACAATGTCCTATGATTGAAAATGTATAAAATAGGCACATACCTATCTTCTTCTTAAATTTGTGCTGATCTGTACATCAAAATTTATGTTGATACAATCCTTTTTACTTTATCTTTTGTACATTTAGCCATTCTGTTTTCTGTCTTTAAACATGCTACCTTTAGAGATAGTATCTACTGTTCAACTTACTGTTTTAAATTTTTTTTGCCTTTCAGGATACTAAGGATGCATTGCCTGTTAAAGTTATAGTATGTCCATGAATCTGGTCATAATAAAATTATTGAAATTTTTTTATGATGTAAAGATTGCATTCATCAGAATATCTACCATGATGATGAATGAATGTGAAGGAAAATAGTAACTGCTAAATAGTGTAAGTAGGTAGTGCTGCAGTGTCTGTGCACAGGGTATCCAATGTTTTAGCAAGTGATAAGATGTTGTCCAAGGTACTTGCCATTAATTAAGCTCAGTAAATTCTATGTTTTGTTCCTTTCACTTTATTCTGATTGTAATAAAAATGCAAATACAAGATCTGAGCTAAAGACCACTCAATAGAGGGATTGTACTATTCTACCAACCCATTTTCTCCACATTTAGTTCTGTATATTAGCAAATTTAATGGATACATTTTGAATATTATAATAGTACTTTCAGGGATGTTAATATTTAAATTGCCTGCAACATCCTCACATATTTTTCATTTCTTGCACAATATCCCCCCAATACCTGTTTCTATTGCACTCTCCTCCTTTTGTATTCTTGCTAACCCCAGTAAGATAAGATGCACTTTTTCTTATACATATTCATCCCCATGCATATTTATGTAAGAATTCTGTCCACTGAAGCTTGATGATCTGATGGCCTATCACTTTCATCTGTAAACATCTTGAGGGATGGAACTATGTATACATTTTTATATTTCCGAGGTTTACTAATTTTCCAAGAAATTATTTGGCAATTGAGAAAAAAGTATCAATTATTTATAAATAACTGAATAAGAGTTGTGTTTCCCTGCAAATAAATCAAAAATGAAAAACTTGATATTGATTACTGTTTTTAGAAAACTAAATTTTAATCTGTGCTTTGGACTATTTTTATATCATGATCATATTTAAATGCTCTTAAACTTCAGTTTTCTCTAATATCTATCATCGAATTTTCCACAATTATGAAGAATAAAGGGTTCAAATAAAATATTAATGTGTCATAAAGAATGATGTCTACCTTAGGGTTTCACTTAAATAGTTTTCTTTATGAAATATTTGATCTAAGTTTCTTCCCATTAATCTTGACCAAATATAAGAGAAAACCTTTCCCCCAAACTTATTTTTGTGTTTAAATGACTTGAATTTATAGTTTAATGATATTTTCATGCTGAATCATTGAAGACTCACATTCTGATACAAAAAAAACTCGCAAAAATCTAAGGAACTTATAGTGTGGAAACATTTCCTAAAATATGCTTAAAATTTGTGTTTTTAGATGTTTTGACTTTATATTCAATTTTTTCTTCTTCTTTTCAAAATTTCCCATATTATGATATATTATAATAGCTCAATGTCCAAGAATATATGTTTCTATCCATGAAAATCTTCTGTATTTAGGATCAGAAAATTACTTAATTTTGATATTATTGTAATATTATTATTACTACTTACAAATTTTTTTGCAAGGAATATTTTTGTATCCAATATTGCAAGTGCATTGTGTTTTTAGTTTGTCATGGTGCTGCCAATGCAAAGTAACAGAAATGGTCCTTTTATAATGGAAATTTTATTAGGGGATAATCTTACAATTTTAAGGTTCTGAAAATGTCCAAATTAAGGTATCATCAAAGATGCTTTCTCACCACACTCAGCTATTGGTGATCATAGAGTCCCATCATATGGTAAGGCAAGATGGCACATCTGGCAGTCTCTTTCTACTTTCTCCTTGAACTCAGCTGTGGCAATCAGACACCTTTTCCTGGTTCCTCTCCTTGAGCCTTGGGGCTTCTCTGACTTTCTGCAGCTGCAGGTGAACCTGGAGTACTCTCTCTCTCTGCTTTCACCTTTCTCTAACAGGGTAGGATAAAAATGGCAATGTCCTTTCTCTCTGTGTCTCTCTGTGTGTTCTCAGTCTATATAACACCCAACAAAAGGGCAGAGACACAGCTTGAATCATGCTTCATTGACTTAGTTCATTGAGCTAATCCATTGATCTAATCAAGTTGTTCTTGCCTAGATCTAATACAAAGTGTACTGCATACACAGGAATCAATTAATTCAAAGTACATGGTCTTTTCTGAGTTTCCTAAAAGACTCTATGTGGAAGGGAGCATTCTCTGGGAGTAAAAGGGTTCTAGTGAAGGGTGGAGAGGTGTTTCCTTTCTGTGGTTTTAGCTACCTGAACCTCCTTTGAACTTTAGGGAGCATACCAGCTGGCAAGAGGTGGCCCTGGAAAGAGGGGAGAGGTGAATCTGTTTAGGCAGCCTGATTTACCTAGCAGACCTGGGATAGAGATATTTGGGCTGGGAGAGGGGAGAGTCAGGCAATTGACTAGACTGGTGCTGAAAACTATCAAAATTCAAAATTCCAACTTCCTTAACGGAGGCAGGCAGTAGGAAGCACTTAATAACCTTTCAAGGGCCTATTTGGGGTCCCCTGGGTGGAGAGGGAGGTCTGGAAGAGGGTTGAGAGTCATTTCTTTGTGGTTCAGATAGCAGGGCTCCATTTGAAATTCAGAAGGGAACTCAACCTGAACAGGAGAGGTGAAGGCATTTGATCACACAGGATTTGCATCCTGCTGCCCTGGGAGGGAAAGCAATAAGACTAAAAAGGGGACAAGGACAGACAAGTTCTTTATCAGCAGGAATCTACCCAACTGCAAAGAGACAAACCTGCCCTAGGGAAAGTGGCTGGATAGCTCTCTTGCTAACTCACCCGATGAGAATTTTTAGCTAAGTGGAGGAGCCTCCACTTTGAATATAAAAGGTCCCTGCTTTGATTCCTAATTATCCTTGGAGTAGTGATCCACTGGCTTATCAAACACCCAGATGATACTTTAGGACAGTGAACACATAGACATTATTTCTCTATTACCTTGTCTTGAGTCTCTTATTTTTCTTAAAAATGTTCTTTTTACTAAATCTAACATATTTCACTCACTAAAACCTCATTCAAAACCTGAAGAGGGCAGGCTGCAGTGTAATTTATGAAGACCAGCAGCCTGAGAAGCTAGTCAGGGGACAAAGAGGGAAGGTTTTTCTTCCAAAGTTTTTGTTTGATTCCTTGCTTGAGTGTTTGTTTTTGTTATTTTTTTCCCTTTCTTAACCCCTTTTTAAAAGTAGATGCTGCTGTCTTGTCTTAAGTAGGTGTCTTGTTGTGTTACCGTTCTTTTGTTTCCCCATTTTTTCTATACCAATTTTGGCTACCTATGCTCTTTCTATTCTTTCCTTCATCTTCCTATCTTCTGCTTTCTGTTTTTTTTTTCTTACAATCCACCTCACTTTCTTTAATCTTCAATTTTTCTTGATTTTATTTCTATATCCTCTATTCTCTGTTTTTTTTCTTTTTAAACTTTTTTTTTATTGTCTTTTAATATCTTTTTCCCTCTTTCTTATCATTCTGGACTTTTAATTCATTCTAGATATTTTTCTCAATTCACTTTTTCATTTCATTGTTTGTACACAACTTTTTAATTCTCATTCCTTTGCATTTCTTACATGAGTTAATTATTAATTTTCCTAGGTCTTTTATGGTTCCTTTTCTACCTTTTACTATTATTATTATTAATATAGTTTTTCTCTTCTTACCTCTTTCCCATTTTATGGCCCTCTGTTTTTCTTTCAAGGGAACATAAAGAACAGCAAGGGCACACAAAAAAAGCAACTAAATTACACCCTAGAGTATACAGAGAAATTAATCAACTGAAAAATAAAGAGATGCCTAAACACCAGCAAAAAATTATAAACCATGCTAAGAAACAGAAGGACATGGCATAATCCAATGCACAAACCAAAAACCAGGAGGAAATGCAGAAAAACTAATCAGATCTGTCCAAACAAATATCATGAAACAACTTAATAAAAAGAATGAAGAGATTAAGGATATTAAGAATACACAGGAAGAACATACAGAAGAAATTTTAAACATACATAAAAGGATAACAGATATGAAGGTGATGAAAGGCACAATCCACAAAATCAGAGATAAACTGGAAGCACATAAGAGCAGAT
This sequence comes from Cabassous unicinctus, assembly GCA_029593785.1. Classification (NCBI taxonomy): domain Eukaryota; kingdom Metazoa; phylum Chordata; class Mammalia; order Cingulata; family Chlamyphoridae; genus Cabassous; species Cabassous unicinctus. The sequence goes on from JAQZBX010039504.1 coordinate 19,127, forward strand.
GTGCACAGGTAGAGGAAAGAATTAGCAAAGTGGAAGATAGTACATCTGAAATCAAACAGATAGCAGAACACATAAATAAAAATATAGAAAAAATCAAGCAGGGAATTAAGAATTTGAATAACAACACAAAATGCACAAACATATACCTTATATACATCTTAGGGGGAAAAAAGAAGGGAAAGGGGATGAAAGGAGTGTTGGAAGAAATAATAGCTGAATACTTCCTAACCTTATTTGGGAGATGGATGTATATGTCTAGGAAGTGTAGTGCACCCCAATGAGTATAAATCCCAAAAGGCCTACTCCAAGACATATATTTGTCAAATTTTCCAATTCTCAACACAAAGCAAGAATACTGAAAGCAGCCAGAAAAATGAGAACCATCACATACAAGGGAAGCTCCATAAGGTTAAAGGCTGATCTCTCATCTGAAACCATGGAGGCAAGAAGGTAGTGGTATGATATAGTTAAGGTGCTAAAAGAAAAACACTTTCAGCCAAGAATTCTCTATCCAGGAAAGCTGGCATTCAAAAATCATGGAAAATTCAAAATATTCACAGATAGCAGAAATTAAGAGAGTATGCCAATAAGAAGCCTGCCCTTCAAGAAATACTGAAAGGAGTGCTGCAGGTTGAAAGAAAAACAGAAGAGAGAGATTTGGAGGAGAGTGTAAGAAAAGTTAGAAAAAAAAAACAGAAATAAAAACAAAATTTGACAAACATAAACTCAAAAAAGTATGGTAATGTAAGTAATTCATTGAGAATAATAACTCTGAATATGAGTAGATCAAATGCACCAGTCAAGAGTCACAGATTGAAAAAAAAAAAACGGATATGGAAATATGACCCATCTATATACTGTCTACAAGGAACCTAATTTAGACTCAGGGATTCAAGTAGGTTGAAAGTGAATGGCTAGAAAACAATTTTATAAGTAAACAACAAGCAATAAAGGGCAGGAGTAGCTATACTAATATAGGAATAAATATACTTTAAATGCAAAACTATTTTAAGAGACAAAGATAGACACTATATATTAGTACATGGGGTAATGTTTCAAGAAGAAAAAACAATCATAAAGATGTACGCACCTAACCAGGTCACCTCAAAATATATGAGGCCAACACTGGAAAAACTAAGTGGACAAATAGATGCATCTACAATTATACTGAAGGACTTCAATACAACATTGTCCCCATTAGACATACCATCTTGACAGAGAATCAATAAAGAAACAAAAACTCTGAATAATACATCAGAGGATCTGGATGTAATAGACATATATAGAACACTACACCCAAATACAGTGGGATATAATTTCTCTTTGAGTGCATATGGATCATTCTCCAAGATAGACCATATGCTAGGTCACAGAACAACCATCAATGAATTCAGAAAGATTGAAATTATTCAAAGTCACTTCTCTGACTACAATGGAAAGAAGATGGAAATCAGTAATGGCCAGAGAACAAGATTAGGCACAAAGATATGAAAGTAAAATAGCACATTCTTAGACAAACAGTGGGCCAAGGAAGAAATTACAAAAGATGTCAGTAACTACCTTGCAATGAATGAAAATGACAACACAACATATCAAATTTATGTGATGCAGCAAAGGCTGTACTGAGAGGGAAATTCATAGCCATAAATGCATATAACAAAACAGAAGAAAGAGGTAAAATTGAAGACCTAATTGCACAACTAGAGGAATGACAAAAATAAAAACAAACTCACCCCAAAAGAAATAGAAAGAAGGAAATAACAAAGATTAGAACAGAACTAAGTGAAAAAGAAAATAAGGAAGCACCAGAAAAAAATAAACAATACCAAAAGCTGTTTCTTCAAGAAGATCAATAAAATTGACAAATCCTTAGCTAAACTAACAAAGAAAAAAGAAAAAAGGTGCAAATATGGAAACAAGAAATGAGGACAGGGTTATCACTACTGACACCACAGGATTAAAGAGTATCATAAGAGGATAATTTGGAGGAAATGGGCAAATTCCTAGAAACACATAAACAGCCTATATTGATGAAAGAAGAAATTGATATACTCAACAGACCAATAACAAATAATGAGATTGAATTAGTCATTATAAGGCTCCCAACTAAAAAAGACCCAATGTCAAGATGGCTTCATGTTGAATTATACCAAACTTTCCAGAAAGAAATATGCTCAATCCTGTTTAAACTCTTCCCAAAAAGAGAAGTAGAAGGAATATTGCCTAACTCATTCTATGTTGCCAACATTATCTTAATACCAAAACCAAACAAAAATGCCACAAGAAAGGAAAATTACATGCCAATCTTTCTAAAGAACCTTGGTGCTAAACTCCTCAACACAATACCTACTAATCATATTCAACAATACATCAAACAAATTTTACGCTATGACCAAGTGGGTTTCATCTGTGATATGCAGGGGTGGTTCAACATAAGAAATTAAAACAATGTAATAACCACATAAAGAAAGTGGAAGAAAAAAATCATATGATCATCTCTATAGACACTGAAAAACATGCGACAAAGTACAGCACCATTTCCTGAAGAAAAAAAGAAAAAAACACTGCAAAGGATAGGAAAAGGAGGAAACTTCCTAAACATGATAAAGAGTATATATGAAAAACCCACAGGTAACATCATATTCAATAGTGAAATCCTAAAAGCTTTCCCTCTAAGATTGGGAACAAGACAAGGATGCCCACTATCACTGCTCCTATTTACCACTGTGTTAGAAGTACTTGCTCAAGCACTTAGGCAAGAAAAAGATATAAAATCATCAAAAGTGGAAAGAGAAAAGAAAAAATTACACTATCATAAGATGACATGATCCTATACATAGACAGCCTTGAGAAATCTACAGCAAAGCTTCTAGAGCTTATAAATGAGTTCAGTAAAGTCACAGGTTATAAGATCAAAGCACAAAAATTAGTAGCATTTCTGTACACCAGTAATGAGCAATCTGAGAAGGAAATCAAGAAAAAAAATCCATTTATAAGAGCAACTAAAAAAATCAAATATCTAGGAATAATTTAAACTAAAGAAGTAAATGACTTATATACAGGAAACTACACAACACTGTTAAAGGAAATCAATAAGAATTAAATAACTTGAAGAATATTCCCTATTCATGGATAGGAAGACTAAACATCATTAAGATGTCTATCCTACCCAAAATGATCTACAGATTTAATGCATTTCCAATGAAAATCAATGCAGAATTTTATACAGAATTGGAAAATTTAACTATGAAATTATTTGGAAGGCCAATGGCCCCGAATAGCAAAAGACATATTCAAAAAGACAAATGACATTAGAGGAATCACACTACCCTACTTTTACATATACTACAAAGCTACAGTTGTTAAAACTGCATGGTATTGGCACAAGGATAGGCATACTGACTAATGGAACCTAATTGAAAATTCAGATATAGATCCTCACATATACAGTCATCTGATATTTGATAAGGCCACCAAGAACACTCAACTAGGAGAAAATGTCCTCTTCAAAAAATGATGCTTGGAGAACTGGATATGCATATCCAAAAGAATGAGAGAGGAACACCATCTCACACCTTATACAAAAATCAACTCAAGATGGATCAAAGATCTATAATAAGAGCAAAGACCATAAAGTCCTTGGAAGATAATGTAGGGAAGCATATACAGGATTTTGTAATAGGAAATGGTTTCATGAATATCACTTCCAAAGTGTGAGCAGTGAAAGAAAAAATAAATAAATGGGACCTCCTCAAAATTAAAAAATGTGCACTTCAGAGGAGTTGTCAAGAAAGTGCAAAGACAGCCATACCTAATGAAAGAAAATATTTGGTAAGCATATATCTGATAGAAGCCTAATATTCAGCCTATATATACAAATCCTATA